>PVKE010010893.1:0-41465 GCA_004027555.1 Craseonycteris thonglongyai
CCTGTCCCCAAACTGCTCCTCCTCCCTCCCTCTCCCGCTCTCCCCTTTTTCCTCTAACCTTTGTGTGTTGTTCTGCGTTGTGTGGTTCTCTCAGTTGAGGGTGCTTCTCAGGGTTTCCCCTGTGGGTTCCTTTTTGTTTGTAAGTCCCTTCCCAGGTAGATGTCTGGGTTCTCCTCTCATGCCGCCATCTTGCTCAAATACACATATCTTTGCCCATCTCCTACCCCTCGATTTTTTTTTTTGTTTGGATTCCAAGTTGTTCGAGTTTTGGGGCTTTTGGATTCCAAGGTATCACTGTATAGCAGTATTTTTTTTATTTGTGAAATTTTTTTTAATTTAATTTTTTGGTTCTATTTATTTATTTATTTATTTATTTATTTATTTTTACATTTAATGCCCCCTCCCCACTGTATAGCAGTATTTAAACTCCAGGTATTAGGGGATATGGGAAGCCCCAGATCTGTTCTGCCTCGCGCAGCCCCGTGCTGACCTGTGGAATAAAACTGCATAGAGAACTAATGATGTGTAACTATGGAGACTGCTCTGGGCCCTCCCCCTTCTCTTTGTCTCATTCTCTGTCAAAAACAACAAAGATAAATCTTTAAAAAGATAAAAAATATTGGGAAAGCCGGGATGGCTTAGTGGGTTAAGCACTCGCTTTGAAGCCCCGAGGACCGAGGATCGAATCCTGGCTCCGGCCCAGGCAGACCCACATGCTGAACTGGGGTGTGCTTCCCGAATGCGGTGAAGCCCCCAGTTCAGTTCAAAAAAAGAAAGATAAAAAGTAAACTCCAGGGGAAGTCGGGATGGCTCAGCAGGTTAAGCACTTGCCTTATATCCCTGGAATTTCAGCCCCAGTGCATGCAGACCCATATGCTGAACTGAAGTGTGCGTCTCATCTGGGAGGTCCTCAGCCTGGTTTCCACCCTATGTGGGCCCTGCCCACCCACCTGTGTGGAACGAAACCATGTTGAAAGCTGATGATGTACAACTATGGAGACTGCTCTGGGCTCTCCCCTCTCTCTGTCTCTTTTTGTCTCTGTCTCTGTCAAAAATAATAAAATTTAGAAAAAAAAAACAACTTCAAGGATTAAAGAAGGAATTTTTATTCCTTGGCTTCCTTGAGAAAAATTTCTTGGTATACTTTTTTCCACAGTTTTTTTACTTACAAAGTTTTGGATTTGCTTTTGTTATGATTTTCAAACTTTGGGCCTCTTTTTAGATCTGAAACCAGGTGGAATGCAGCTGAGATTAGTATTTCTCCTAAATTAATGGATACACCAGATCTCTACCAGCATCTTATGTTACATTGTCGACTGGGAGCTGTACTGGAAGAACTCCAGGGTCCAATCTGCTGAGGGATTTTATGAAATTTAAAAATAATAAAATTACTGTAAGACTTACCTTTGCTCCTACAGCAGCTGCTCATTTCTTTTCTCTAATAGTGGAAGTACTGTACCTGAGACTGTATTAAAATATCCAGATTTTTCAGTGGATATAAGTGCTTTAAAAAAATAAAATGGAATACAGCTTTGAGTCCATTCTATCATTATTCATTCTTCTCAAGCAACAGAGCTCCACTTAAATTTGTTTGACTTTTGAAGTTATTTAGTAAAGTGGGGATAATGGTGACCTAGGAACCAAATAGGGCTTACTTTAGCTATCACTCTGAGTGCCTTTTGCAATCACCTGAATGAGGCAGCAGTTTTTTTGTTTGATTAATTACAAAATATTTTATACCATGCTTTCTACACATGACCCTGTAGGTTTAGCTTCAGGTGATTGGAGCTGACTTAGAGTTAGAACTCCGCCTGGCAGGAGCACCATATTGATGCCAAATGCTCAGCGAGATCAGATATTGTATATTTGGTAGGTCTGAATGAAAACTGCAGAGAGGGTCAAGACTAGGAGAGTTTCAGGAGGGTACTGAGAAAACGACGGAAGGCAAAAACTATAAGGCACGAAAAGCCATGAATAAACAAAAGCAGAAGATGGGAAAAAGAAAGGAATGATACTTGATGGACCCCTGTGTCAACTTAGCCAACTCTCTGGGAATGGTAGACAGAGTAGGAAAGGCACACACTCAAGCCATGTGAGTATATTTGAGAACTTATATGCTGTCAGCAGTTACACTTGGCAGGGGACCCTATGACAATGGATTTCTCCTTCTCTTTTGGCTGTGGCCTGCGTTGTTGCCAAGAGGCCTGTGTCTTCAGCCTGCTTCCCAGCTCATCCTTACTGCTATCACTTCCCCACAACCCATACAGTGTGTTTTGTGCAAATCATTGCTCAAGTAAAGTACATCACATCATAACACAAGCTATTTTAACTCCTTGACATACAAATTAAATGAAAAAATTTTTTTTAATTATTTTTTAGTTTTTTGAGAGAAGAAGAGAGAGAGAGAGAGAAAGCCAAAGAGAGAGAGAGGAGCCCAGAGCAGTCTCCATAGTTGTACATCACTAGTTGTGACGTGATTTCATTCCATACAGGAGGAGTGGAACCTGGGACCTCCAAGCCATCCCAGGAGTCACCAGTTGTGCATATGGGGTTGCACAAGAGTAACCAGTTTAGCACATGGGGTTGTTGTACAAGCTGGGGCCAGGAATAGAACCCTGGTCCTCATGATTGCAAAGCAAGCACTAAACCACTCAGTTATCCCAGCAAAAAATAGTATTTATTTTTCAGCAACATTTATGGGTGCAGTATTCACTCTTGGATTCACATCATTTGTAAACTTTGACTCCACATCTGGCACATTTGGTAGCTATAAATTGCATGTACCATAGCTGTCCTTTGAATTTCATCAGTGATTTGTCTAGGGAGACGTTTTCATCCAGAGTGTATAATGGGTCCTACTTATTCAACTAGTCGACTATAGTTTGCACTTTTCGTGTACTTTTCGTATTCTGTCTTCTTTACATACAGTTTCGTTATCCACCAAGTGAAGAAAATGTGATATAGCCAAGAAATGGTTGCAAGGTATAGATAGTTTTTACAAATATCAGTGTCTCTAATACTGCTCTTTTTGATTAGTACATACCTAGTTTAGATTTCTGTACTTGCAACGTTATGATACATAATGAAAGGTTATGCTTTCATTTTATCACTTTTTTTTTAAGAAGAATCTTTTTTATTTTTTTTTTATTGTTAAACTTATACTTATTAGGGTTACATTGGTTGGAAACCACTTCTTGTCTTTTTTCAAGTTCTGGTCCTTTTTCTTTTAACTTGCATATCTGTTTGGTCCTATGATTATCATTTCAAAAAAATCATTACTTAGCACTTGTTTAAAAACACAAGGAAGTGTAGAATTTGCTCCCAGTCTTCATAAAACTAAAGTTTTTATACCAGGAATTTGGGTAAATGGTTTTATATTTGGTATATATTTTTTTCCTAATTTCATTCTTCATCTCCTGAATCACTATCATCACTGTTTGATATAAACAGGTCTTATACCTTTACTAGCATCATGTTGGATAGGGCTAACTTCATTTGAATTTGTATCTTCTGTTGAATAGTCAGTTGTACGAGTTTGTTGAATATCTGTTTCACTGTTTTCGCGCAAATACAAATATTGCATCTTGGGGAAGCTGGGATGGTTCAATGAGTTAAGTGCTCACTTTGCAGCCCTGGGGACTGAGGATCAAATCCTGGCCCCAGCCAATATGGGACACATATGCTGGCTGGGGTGTGCTTCCCATGCAGAGGCCCCCAATTTGTTTCTCACCCCCTGGTTCACCCACACACACACCTTTGGCCCCTGGGTCGAGAGGGCATGCATCCCATGTGGAAGGCCCCAGCCCAGTTCCCTGTCTGTGTGGCCCCCGCCCACCTGTGTGGAACAAAACCATGTGTGTGGGCGGGGGGCGGGGGGGACTGATGATTTACAACTATGGAGACTGCTCTGGGCCCTCCCCCTTCTCTCTGTCTCTGTCAAAAACAATAAAATAAATCTTTTTTAAAAATACTACATCTTATAATGTACCCACAATTTTGTTTCTTCAAGAAACTTTTAAGAAAAAGGGAATTTTAGGCGCAAAGTATGTAGACAGTTTCAGTTTTTTAAGTATATCTCTATTTTCTAAAATAGCTGTGTGATTTATATTTTGACCAGCAATGTTCCTTGAGAAAACTGGGTTTTTAAAGCCTTCTTAGCTTAATTTAAAAAGTGAAAATTGAAGGATGCCAGCAGTTGAGCACTTCCCTCACAGGCAGGACTTCCAGGGTTCTCCTCCCGGCCCCAGCCTGTTCAACCCCATATGCTGAACTGCATCGCGGCTGGTAACAGCCAGGATGGTGATTGACGGTTCTTGCCTCCCATGCTGGAACCCTCAGGTTGGGTTCCCACCCTGTGCATCCCCACATCCACCTGTATGGAATGAAGCCATGTCACAACTAATGATGTGCAACTATGGAGAGTGCTCTGGGCCCTCCCCCTTCTCTCTCTCTCTCTCTCTCTCTCTCTCTCTCTCTCTCACCTTTCAAATAATAAAAAGAAAAAAATGAAAATTGTATCAATTGTTTTCATTTGAATTTCTTTATTTTTACTAGTGAAATCAGTTGTTTGCTTATTTGTTTGAATTTTTTTTTTGCTGATTTATCTATATGTTGTCTGACCAAAAATTGTTTAAATTTCCTATCACTGATTTTTGAATAAATTTTTTTGTCAAGCAACTTTATTTTTTCTGTCACATTTAAGCTAAAAAAAATCCTCTCCCATATTGCCCATTATACATTGTGTATTTACTTTTGTTACCTGTAGCTATTGCTGTTTGGGCACTAGTGAGACATTAGTTTCTTTTACAATTAAATTAAAGTTATATATGATAACCTGTAAGTCCCAGCAATTTACCAACTGGTGACTGATTTCCATTTACATAAAAATGTTATACTTCCATAATTAAAGGAAAAATTCAGGTTTATTTATTTATTTTTGTTTTTTACTGTTTAGGAGTAATGACTTAAAAATTGTTTCTAGTACCATTTAAAATTATTCCTGGAGTTATTTGTGTGAAAAGTATCTCACAAGTATGTGAAAATTGTGCAAAGATTTAGTAATTCGTAAGACAAAAATGCATATATTTACCTAAACTTTCTTCTTCCTCTTTTAAGAATTTTATAGAATCTTTTGTTACACTGTTTGAATCTGATCTGGAAAGTGGGAAGTATATTGACATTACAAATCAGGAAATTTCTGACTTAGAAGAAATTGGTTTTGGCAGTGAAACAAGATCCATTCATGTTAAAAGTGGAGTGTAAGTTGTTTCCTACTCTGAGGAGCTTGAAATACTCTTTGGTGTTCAGAATTGTTGATTGCTTGATTCTACATCACCTCTCTTCTCTCTTTTTTCCCTGTTAGGTGGGTTGCCTACCAGCAGAAGTTCTTCTGTGGAGAACAGTACATTTTAGAGAAAGGAAAATATAAATGCTTTTTTGACTGGGGAGGATCAAATAATATTATCATGTCAATAAGACCTATTCAACTGGTGAGTTAATTATGAACATAACCAATGCCAATAGCATGTAATAGCATACAGCTGAATATGTGGAACATATTTTTTTTAAGGGAATGTTGAATTATATGTATATGAAGAGGAAATGAAACAGCATGTGATTTTCTATACAGACTCCATAGAGGTCAAATGTGATATTAGCACATCGATGAAATGGCTCTAATTTGATCCATTCATTCATTCAGCAGCATGTATTTAGTGCCTCTGATATGCCAGACACTATACTGATTCATTGGACATAAAAGATAAATGAGATTACCCTGATAGGTCTTAGTCTCTTTGGGGAGATAGACATATAGGAAGTTAATTATAGAACAATTAGAGAGAAAATAAAGTATGGAGGCAGTGCTAAGGGAACAAGGGTAGGAAGCACTCAGAAGGACCATGCCACAGAAGAGAATCCATTGAGGGATGTCGTAAGAGGTAAAAGCAGTTTTTCCAGGCAGGGAAGTATGGGGCAAAAGGGGCCTTCCACAAAGAGAGAAGAATTTCCTGTGTGCAAAGTCACAAAGCTGTGAAAGAGTGTGGCCAGCTTGGGTGAAAACAACACAGAACAGTGTGGGTTCCCATGAGAGAGTTGTCGGAGAGTGAGTAGTGGGAAGCTCAGATTCTTTCATTCTAATAGGTTTTGGGGCACATTTTCCTTTCAGCTACAATTTACTCAAATTAGTGATAAATACTAAAATTATTATAAGAGAATTCAGTAGGCAAGGAATCTAGTTAATTGGATAGACCTTTTTAATTTAATTTTTCATTTTTCAAAGGATATTTTCAAAACTTTCAAAAAGACAACTAAGATACATATTACAATTTTTTTAATGCTTGAATGTTTTTCAGGAACCACTTGGAATAAATGAGCCTTCACATTTGGTATGTTTAAAAATAGCCTTATCTTGGAATTGTTAAATTGTCTACTAAAAACATTTTGCCCTTTCTCTTGAATCTTCCTCTTTCCCTCATACTAACTTTTGTGCATCTGTATGGCAGGGCAGTTTATGTTGTGCTTGGTACCTATGAGCCTGAGCACCTGTCTTTGCTACTGTTTGTTTTGCTTTGGATTTGTCGTAGTTTGTTTTTTCTCCTGACAGAAGTTCAGCTCTAACTACTTTGGGGTCATTTTGAACTTTTGCCACTCTTTCTTTCCTATTGCCCATGTATTCTTCAGTGCTTCATTCTTATTCAGCATAGTATATTGTGTCTTTGGAGGAGCGTGCTTGCCACAGAGAAATGGCTGTCTTGGCATGCTTATGTATGACGGAGAACCCAAAAAACCCAAAATTTATTTATAAAAAATTGTGTATTCTTACATGTTTAGACTTCAGTCACCTTCCAAGTACTCTTCATTTGATGTAATACACCTATTGAGACGCTTTTTCTGTTGCTCCCAGTTTTTGAACTCATTGATTTTGATGGCTTTTAGTGCTTCTGCCATTTTTTTGTTTCACCTCCTCCACATCAGCAAAACATTTTCTTTTGAGGTCACTCCATGCAAGATCGGTGGGTGGGGCACGGTAGTCATGCTGTTCGTGGGTCAAAAACTGCTGCACACTTAGTGCTGTGTAGGCAGGTGCATTGTCATGGTGTGAGAACCAGTCATCTGTTTGTTACAACTCGGGACATTTCTTCCACAAATCATGATTCATCCTTCTCAAAACTTCCACATAAAAACTTTGGTTGACCGTTTGACCCTGAGGAACAAATTCTGAGTGCACAATTCCTCTCATATCAAAGAAACAGATGATTGTTGGTTTCCATTTTTGGGTTTTTTTTTTTTGCGGGGGGTGCTTTATAAATGTATTTCTGATACCTAATACAAATATTTCTTAAAAGTATTTTTAAAATTCCAACGTTATTTATTTCTAGTGTGTTAATGGTTTGGATGGTTGGGCAGTACTCTGGAACCTGATGTTTATTATCCACTGAGGGCTAGAAGTTGTGCTTATTTAATGCTTCTAATAACTATGAAGTCAAGATTAATCCCATTTATTTATGATCAACCCAAAATTTAGAATTGTGTCATTTCACACAGCCAGAAGAAGCAAATAGGCATTTTCTAGTATCTGAAGCCACTTAACCATATTTTCAGGATTTTATATCAAAGAATGATATTATCAGTACAACCATAGAAGAGGCGACGAGAGACGTTACTTCCTCTAATAAGTAATAAATAATAAAATTTATTTTTTAAATAATAAATTTGAAAAAATCTGTCAAAAAGCCCTATATAGTGCTTAATTTTAATTATTTGGCACTTGCTAGGTTTACATAATGCTGAATATTTCTGAGTATGTATGTTTTTCATGTTCATGTCAGTGTTTATAGATTTCAGATCAGCTTAGTTTATGTTTCTATTCACAATGCTTTCAGGTTTTATTACTTTCTGAGTAGCTCAGGCCTATTGGGAACATTTTCTTTCTGAATATAATTGAGCTGTTGTATTTGGAAACACTTCCTGCCAGATCTTTATTTTGAATCTATCAAAACTGCAACTGGACTTCTAAAGCACTCTTTCACATGAATCAACATAAATAGTTATACAGGGGTAATTCCTAACTGCACATTTTCTGAGTTTTAAGTGCAGATAAAAGTCACATTCTTTTAAGTGCTATGTTTTCCCCTCCTACATCCCTGTTCTTTTTTATGGACTTCCTTGTTTGTGGCCCATGCTCAGAGTATTTCGTTCATAGTATTTCCAGTCCAACTTGAAGAGAAAGGAAAAAGCAGAAAACGCCCAGTGAAATCGGCCCCACTTCATTTCTCTGGATATGGCTCAGCTATTGCCTTGTGAAACAGACGTTTCTGATAGATAGTTGATAGCTGGGTATTTGGTAACATGCAGACAAAGTCTTCTTAGTTTACCCAGTATCAAGGCTCTTATTATTTCCATTGAACCAAATTTCAGAACCTTTGGTTTGATTGTACTTAACCAAATAAAAACAAAAGGATCTTTTGGCTGACTTTCTGGTTCTATCCAGTAACTAGAAAGTATTTTCTTCTTTGCAAGTAGCTTTGAGAGAGTGACAATTCAGATGCTGTGTTCAGATGAGGTAATTATGTTCTCTGTTTGCTTTGGGATAAGGTGTAAGGTGCATCTCAGAGTTCAAGTCAGAGACAGACTTCTTTTTTTTACAATTTTATGAATTTAGGTGAGCCAAATTGACAACATATGCCAGAGAGCAAGAGCTCAAATTCTCCTCAACAGACAAAATTTTTAAGCTCGTGATTTGAAAGAGATCCTCATGGAATTATGCTAATGAAAATATTACTGATGTATAAGAATGTTGTGATGAGATAGTTCTTATATGGGACACAAAAACTTTTATTGAGAAGATAATTTGCTCAAAATATACAGGATCATTATAGAGTTCTTCATAATGAGCAGGTGGTATTTGCCTTTTATTTTTAATTTTCTTCTCCAAATAAAACAAAAAACAGACTGTGGGTTATGTTCAGAATGTTGTCATTATTGTCATCTATTTCCTCCCTCCTGCCCCCCCCCCCCCGCCTAAATCAGAAATTTCATTAGATTAAATCTTATAAAAGTGAGTTTAGTTTTTCAGAGGTTATAGTCAGACACCATTCTCTGGAAATTGTAACTTGTTTCCTCCTTTGACCCACCAAGCACTTGCCTTTCTTAGAATCTTTTTATTGAGTCTATTTATATATATAATTAAAAGTTTGAATTTCTTTAAATGTTGAGCCTCAGTTCCATTTTATGCAAGATTCTGGCCGAAAAAGCAACGCTGATATTTTCTTGTATTGGATAATTTAGCTACATTGAATGTTAGAGTGAACACAAGATCTTTAATAGTTGTAGTTACCGGTACTACTGTTATTGGTGGGGGATAGGAAAACAACAGTTGCAGTCAAATATCAGTAACAGCAATAGAGAAAAACATTTCTTCATGGTACTTAACGAGTTCATCTTATAGAATCCAAAGGCTAAAAATACTAAGGAAGTAGTGCTTCTCTAAGTAAAGAAAGCTCCTGTATGGGTAATCAGGCAAGTACAATTTTTGTAGATTATGTAGTAGATGGAAAAAGTACATAATGCAGCCACTCCTCACTTAATGACCTACCTGTTTAATGACTGCTCGGACTTAAGACCAGTTCTCCAGTGCAGGGAATCCCATTTCTCAGTCTTTGTCTTGTCCTACATTCAGTTAGTGTTCAGTACATGAAGTGCTCACAATCATGCAAAACTACTTACTTCAATTTATAAGTGGTGATACATGGAATCTATTGAAAATTGCATACCCTATGGCACCACAACATACCACCAGGCCTTTAAGCTCTTCACTTATCGACCAATTTGATTAACAACCTAGTTCTAGGAACAGAACTTGGTCATTAAATGAGGAGTGCCTATACTCCAATATGGTATAGTGTGATATAACAGATTAGAAAAAGGCTATTCTTTTTTTAACAGTGAGCATATTTACATGAAGGAGGTGCAGAGGGCAGCAGAAAATCTTGTTTACACAGGATAGAACATTTCTCATAGAAATTATTTTAGCATTGGAATAAATAAAATTATTTTTTAAATTAGTTTAATATTGTTGAATAAATTAACCCCTTGACACACAATGACATCTCAGATACATCATGTGTTTCTTAAGCCATTGTAAATATTGCTATCTCTGAGTCATTCACAGATTTAATTTGCTCTGAGTGCAGTTATAATGTTTTATCATGCAACATATATATGTATATTAAAATTTACACAGGACAAGGTAAGGTTCAAGGAAATGGCATACCTGCATCTCAAAGGGTAGTTATGGAGGTGGACAAACCCATTTTAGGGAAAGGATACACATTGTTCTTCGACAATTTGGTATACATCATCGAGATTATTCCAAATTTTGAATAAAAATAATACAAATATTATTGGAACCATCCAAAAAAATTTTAAAAATATGCCAAAGGAGCTGGCATCATAATAAACAGAAGTGAGAACCTAATCTTGAAAAGGTGTTCTGTCCTTATACTGGCATGATAAAAAGGATATATATATATATGATAAGCACCAAATGTTCAAAAGCAGAAATGACTGATATGGGAAAAATAAGAAAAAATAAGGCAGGTGAGGAAAATGATTGTGACTAGTTGTATAGTTGCATATAATCGTGGAATGGGAGGTGTAGATAAGCAAGACCAGTTTCTCGAGTTTTCCAATTATGTGAAATGTGTCAAAGGATATAGAAAAATATTTTTCTATCTGCTTGATAATGGCTTTTTGTAACACTTGTATCCTTATGCCAAGCTACAAAATTCAACAAAGCAAACAATGATAAATTTTCCATTGACTATTGCAGAAGAAATACTGTGTAATTTGTCTCAAATTGAATATCTGATATGTGGCAAACCTTCACGAAGTGAGTACCCAATTCGGTTTCAGGTCAAAAGTTGGGTGCATTTTCATGAACCTTCCACTGGTAAACAGCAACACCCTAAAAAGAGATGTCATGTGTGCTCAAAAAATAATAAAGGAAGCGAAACAACTTGGCAATGTAAAAAATGTCTAATCCCTCTTTATTTACCAGAATGTTTGGAAAAGTTTCATGCTATACAGAACTATTGATTTAATTTTATATGATTATTCTTGATTAATTTTGGTTATTAGTATTGAATTATGATATTTTCTTATGTTATTTAGCAATGGATAAATACTATGTTCTTTGTTAAGCTTACACAAACGTTAAGTTGAAAAATGGTATTTTTTGCTCACTTAGAATTTCATTTAGTTCATGTGTCAAGGAGTTAAGTGAGCACAATTTTTGTATTTGGTCAGTAAATAAGTTCTTTTAAAAAAAAAAAGATTTATTTTGGGGATGCTTGGATAGCCCAGCAGGTTGAGTGCTCGCCTTACAACGGCGAGATCCAGGATCAAATCTCGGCCCCAGTCCATGCAAACCCATATGCTGAACTGTGGTGCAACTGGTAACTGCCAGGATGGCAGCGAAGGTTCTCCACTCCCATGTGGGAGGCCCCCAGTTCGGTTCCTTCTCCACACAGTCCCACATCCACCTGTGTAATGACGTACAACCATGGAGACTGCTCTTGGCCCAACCCCCTTCTCTTTCCCTAGCCTCTCAAAGAATAAAATAATTCTTAAAAAAAAAAAAAGAGTGATAACCTTTACCTCAAAGAGTAGTTCTAAAGAAGATAATACATGTGAAAAGGCACCTTGCAAACCAGTGGTACACTGTCCTTCTTTTGCTTCTATGCTGTTCCTTTTGTGGGCTAATAGGGATGGATGCCAAAAGGCACAGAGGGATGGGTGTGGTTTGAAATAAACTCATCTTTTTTTTTTTTTTAGTTCTGTTTTTTTAGTTTTTAAATTTTATTTTTATTTTTCGATTTCAGTTGACATTCAGTATTATATTAGTTTCAGGTGTACAGCATGGTGGTAAGAAATTTATGTGACTTATGAAGTGATCCCCCAGTAAATCTAGTACCTACCTGACACTATGCATAGTTATTACAATATTTTCTTTTTAAGATTTATTTTAGGGGAAAGCCAGGACGGCTCAGCGGGTTGAGCGCTCGCTTTGAGGCCGTGAGGACTGAGGATCGAATCCCGGCTCCGGCCCAGGCAGGACCCACATGCTGAACTGGGGAGTTCCCACAGTTCGGTTCTCTGGCTGTCTCTGTCTCTGTCTCTCTTTCTGTCTGTCAAGAGTAAAATAGAAATAAATATGCACTGAAGATAAAATAATTACTCTCTATAAATATAAAAAAAAAAAGATAAAAAAAACAAAAACAAAACCCTAAAAAAAAAAAGATTTATTTTATTGTTTGAGAGAAAGTGAGATCGGGAGGAAGGGAGGGAGAGGGAGGGCAGGAACCAAACTGGGGGCCTTCGCATGAGAGGTGAGAACCTTCGCTGCAGGGTTCAGTGGTTACCCGTTGTGCTGCAGTTCAACATATGGGTTTACACAGACCAGGGCCAGGATTTGTTCCCTGGACCTTGCAGTTGCAAGGCAAGTGCTCAACCACTGATCTATCCTGGCATTTCCTACAATAATATTATTGACTACATTCCCTATGCTGTACTTTATATCCTCTGACTGTTGTGTGACTGCCAATTTGTACTTCTTACTCCCTTCACCTTTTTCACCTAGCTCCCCAAGCTCCCTTCCATTCTGGCAATCATCACCCTGTTCTCTGTTTTCTATGAGCTTGTTTCTGTCTTATTTGTTGGTTTATTTTTATTTTTTTAATTCTAAATCTAAGTGAGATCATAGGTATTTGTCCTTCTCTGTCTGACTTCACTTAGCATAATAAGCTCTAGGTCCATCCATGTTGTTCTAAATGATAAGATTTTATGCTTTTTTATGGTTGAGTCACATTCCTTTGCATGTATGTACCACTTCTTTATCCAGGCATCTGTCTCTAGACATGTAGGTTGCTTTTATATCTTGGCTATTGTAAATAATACTGCAATGAATGTAAGAATGCATGTATCTTTTCAAATTAGTGCTCTAGATTTCTTTGGATAAATACCCAGGAATGGAATTGCTGGTCATAAGGTAGTTCTGTTTTTAATTTTTTGAGGAACCTCCATACTGTTTTCTGTGGGGGCTGCACCAATTTGCAATCCCACCAATAGTGCACAAGGGTTCCCTTTTTTCCACATCCTCGCCAACACTTGTTGTTTGTTGATTTATTGATTATAGCCATTCTGACAGGTGTGAGGTGATTGTTCATTGTGGTTTTGATTTGCATTTCTCTAATGATTAGTGATAGTGGGCATTTTTTCACATCTGTTTGACATCTGTATGCCCTCTTTGGACAGGCTCTCTGCCCATTTATTAATTGGATTGTTTGTTTTTAGGGTGTTATACTAGTTTTTTTGTTTTTTGGGGTATTTTTTATAAATTTTGGATATTAGCCCCTTATTGGTTGTATCTTCATGAATATTATTTTTCTTTTGGTACATTATCTTTTCCTTTAGTTCATGTTTTTTTTTGTTTTTTTGCTGTGCAAAAACTTTTTAGTTTGATATAGTCTCATTGTTTATTTTTCTTTTTCCCTTGCTCTAGGAGACATTAAAAAAACAACAAAGAGCAATGTTAGAGTTTACTGCCTATATTTTCTTTTAGGAGTTTTGTGGTTTCAAGTCTATTTAAGTCTTTAATTCATTTTGAGTTTATTATTGTATATGGTGCAAGTGATCTAGTTTCATATTTTTGCTTGTATCTGTCCAGTTTTCCCAACACCATTTTTTAAATAGTCTGTCTTTACCCCAGTGTATATTCTTGCCTCCTTTGTCATACAGTAATTGGCCATATAGGCATGGGTTTATTTCCGGGCTCTCTATTCTGTTCCACTGATCTATGTTTCTGTTTTTATGTCAGTACCATTCTGTTTTGCATTGTAGTATAATGTGATATCAAATAGCACAATGCCTCAAATTTTGTTCTTATTTCTCAAGATTGCTTTGGCTATTCAGGGTCTTTTGTGGTTCCATATAAATTGTAAGCTTTATCAGTTCTGTGAGAAATGACATTGGTGTTTTGATAGGAGTTGCGCTGAATCTATAGATTGCTTTGTGTAGTGAATCTATAGATTGCTTTGTGTAGTGTGGATATTTTAACAATGCTGATTTGTTCTATCTGTGAGCACAATATGGTATATGCTTTCATTTATTTGTATCTTCAGTTTATTTCTTCGATGTATTACAATTTTACAAGTATAATTGATGGATTAGAAATGGGAATGTGTTCTTAATTTCTCTTTCTGATAATTTGTTATTCATGTATAAAAATGAAACCAGGGAAGTTGGGATGGCTCAGCGGGTTAAGCACTCGCTTTGCAGCCCTGGAGACCGAGGATTGAATCCCAGCTCTGGCCCAGGTAGACCCATATGCTGAACTGGGGTGTGCCCCCGGTTCAGTTCTTGCCGAGGCCTATGCGGGAGGCTCCCGGCCCAGTTCTTGCCCTTCGCAGCCCTGCACCCACCTGTGGAGTGAAACTATATGGAAAACGAATGCTGTCAACTATGGAGACTGCTCTGGGCCCTCCTCCCCGCCGCCCTTCTCTCTGTCTCTCTCTGTCTCTCTCTCTCTGTCAAAAAACAATAAAAATAAATCTTAAAAAAAATAAAAATAAATCCCCCCCCCAAAAAAAGGAAACCAATTTCTGCATATTAAATCCTGCTACTTTGTGGAATTTATTGATCAGTTCTAATAGTTTTTCAGTGGAATCTTTAGGGTTCTGTATGTAATATCATGTCATCTGCAAAGAGTGATAGTTTAACTTCTTCCCTTCCCATTTGGACACCTTTTTTTTCTTGTCTGATTGCTAAGGCTAGGATTTTAATACTGTGTTGAATAAAAATGGTGAGAGTGGACATTCTTGTCTTATGTCCAATCTTAAATACTTTTGCTTTTCACTATTGAGTATGGTGTTAGCTGTGGGTTTGTTATATATGGCCTTTATGTTGAGATAAGTTCCCTCTGTTCCCACTTTGCTGACAGTTTTTATAAGTAGATGGTGGAATTTACAAATGCTTTTTCTACTTCTTGATATGATCATGATTTTTATTTTTCATTTTGTTGATGTGGTGTATCATGTTAATTGGTTTGCATATACTGAAACAACCTTGCATCCCAGTAATAAATCCCACTTGATCATGGTGTATGATCTTTTAAATGTATTGCTGAATTTGTTTTGGGAATGTTTTGTTGAGGACTTCTGCATCTATAGTCATCAGGGATATCGGACTATAGGGTATTTTTGATTTGTTTTGTTTTGTTTGTTTTTGTAACATCTTTGACTGGTTTTGGAATCAGGGTAATGCTAGCCTAGTAAAATGAGCCTTGGGAGCCTTTTATTTTTTTTGAATTTTGTGAGGGAAGGATAGATGTTAATTGTTGTTGAGTGTTTGGTAATATTCATTAGTGCAGACTTCTGGCCCAGGACTTTTGTTTGCTGAGAGTTTTTGATTTGTGATTTGATTTCGTTAAAAGATACCAGTCTGTTCAGAATTTCTGTTTCTTCTTAATTCAGTCTTGGAAGATTTTATGTTTCTAGGAATTTATCCATTTCTTTCAGATTGTCCAATTTGTTGGTATGTAATTGTTCATTGTATTTTGCTATAATCCTTTGTATTTCTGTGGTGCCTGTGTTCTAAACAACTTATCTGACTTGTTTTATACATTTATTTTACATTAATCTAGAAAGGAAACAAAAATAGTTAACCAGCTAGCTTTTCAGAGGACTTAATTTTACCAAGTCACTGTCACTTTATTTTACCAAGAGTAGATACCACAATTTACTTTTTCAAATTAATTATAGAGTTTGTTTCTGTGTGGATCGTCTTTAGGACATTATTGTGAGAATTGTTCTGAAACATTTGTAAAGTAGTCAGAATGAAGTGCTGTTGGTAAAATTTTGAATAATCATATTTTATTGGGGGTAACAATAAAATAAACTCAGATAATTCTTAAGCCCAGTTTGTTTGTTTTTTAGTTTGTATAAAGAATATTTTAACCCATAAATCAAAACACTATGTTATGGCAGATTGTGTGTGTGTGTCTGTGTTTCTGGGTAGGAAGACTTAGACTAAAAAGTCGAGGTAGCTACTATATATATCATCTGAAATATACTTAACTTGCATTGTCAGTTGTCCAGGAGTTGTCATTTCATGGCTTTATGGTGAAATGTTGAAGTGTAAATCTTAAGCAATATGAAAAGAAGTAAACAAACTGTAAATACCTATAGTGAATGAAACAGCTATGGTCTCGGTCCTCGTGAGGTTTTTCTGGTTCTTATTGTGAATTAAGATATTCACATGTAGGAAAAATTACTACATTTATGGACATTAAATATAATTTATATTTAAGCTCATGTTTTATAAACCTTTTAAGTTATAAAACACAGCCTGAAAAATCTTTATCCAAAATATATGCTCTTATCAAGGAATTTAGGGCAGTTTCCCTGGACATGTAGATTTGTTCTTTTACAGGGAATGGTTTTAGAGGTCTGTCTTGCTTTGGACTTCCTTTTTGTTGCTGTCTTCTGTAGGACCATGATAAAGACTTTCTGGGTCTCACCTCACGTCAGGGAGTCCCTTGGTGTTTTATTTTATTTTATTTTATTTTTTTAATTTTTATTGTTTTGACAGAGAGAGAGAGAGAGAGAGAGAGAGAGAGAGAGATACAGAGACAGAGAGAGAACTGAACTAGGGGAACTCCCCAGTTCAGCACATGGGTCCGCACGGGCCAGGGCTGGGATTTGATCCTTGGTCCTAGGCGCTGGAAAGTGAGTGCTTAACCCACTGAGCCATCCCGGCTTCCCCTCCTTGGTATTTTAATGCTCCAAATACAGCCTGCTTTCACAGTAGGAAGTCACATGGTACAAGCTGCGATTGTTCAGAGTGTTGGTTCTCTCACCTCCCTGTTTTTGTCTGATCTTTGGTATCAGAGTAAGCAACAACAGAGCAGAATGAGATAGTCAAGAAATAATGCCTCCTGACTCAGGGACCACCAGCCTCTCTGAGCACCCTTGGGAAGATGACAGAGGTGAACATCAATGCCTCAAAAAACCTCATTCTCTATGACAGCCTGAGCAGGAGAAAGGGTGATGCTGTAGATAATTCATTGTGATGCCTTCTTAGCTATAACACAGACCTGTCAGTGCAGGGTGAACCTGTGGGCCACGTTATTTCAGGGCTCTGGTATATTGTGAAATATTTATAGGGCTCATTAATTTTTCTTACCTAGTATAGATCCAAGGTCACTAGAGGTACAGAGTACTATATCTCTGGTCTGAAGGGAATTATAGTTGAGGTTTCATAGCTGTTTCTTGAACAAAAGACAGAAATGGAAATGTAGTTGTATATAACTGTAAGCTGTACATTTAAGGTATTCTTCAGTAAACTGAAGCCTATCAGCTGAAATGCATGACACAGATGTCTTTCTTTCATCATTTATTTATTTATTTGTTTGTTTGTTTGTTTGTTTTGTTTTGTTTTTGACAGAGAGAGAGAGAACTGAGCTGGGGGAACTCCCCAGTTCAGCACAACAGATGTCTTTCTTTGCTATAAATCTTCCACTAATCCCATTACTATTATCTTGTCCACTATCTGCTTTTGTTCTCACTGGTATTCCCAAGCTCACTTATGGGCATGTGCTCATGCTCTTTCCTCTTCCCTTTATTAACTGTGAATCAGGAAAACATGGAGAAGGGGTATACCAACCCCCCTCATACTAATCCAGAGCTGCTTCATGTTTAGCACTAAATTACTTTTTGTTTTATATCTGTAGTCTTAACCACAGGGAATAACAATTGTTTGATATAATGGAAAAGGATGACATTTTACTGAAGGAGGGATTCTGATTTACTTTTATAGGTAGAATTGTTTTATGGGTTTCTGTGCCCAGAATCTAGTGTAAGTGATACAAAAATAGTAAATATATAGTGATATTCTTGGTAACATGTAAGGGGGAAAAAAATGTGTTTAAAGAAAATGTCATCTTTAGCATGGCTTCATTAATAATAGATAAAATGTTAATTTAATATTTTGCTGAACTTTTTATAAGGATATGAAACTGAATGTTTTCTTTTGCTTTCGTGATGATAGCAAACAATTGTTTTCTGTTTGTTGTGTTGTTTGTGTAGCTCAAAGCATTCAGTAAACCAGGATTCCAAGGTGAAAGTATAGATTTTACAAAAGAAATTTCTGATTTTACTTCATTCAGTCCATGTTCTTTTAAAGTTCTTCGGGGTTGGTAAGTTTGCCTACTGAATGCTTTTTACTGTTATTTAACAACTAACTTTCTTTCAAATTTACAAAGATTTCACCTATTTTATTTTTTGTATATACAATGAAATTAAAAAAAAACAAAAACATTGGTTAACTGCTAATTAGCCTATGTTAACTTTGCCCAACTCGTATTATGAACACTTGTATAATAGAAACAGAATGCTGATTAGCTAACTTTGGGAACATTTGGTATTAATAATACTTTTCTTACAGTTCTAAATATTCTGAATGTGTCTATTGTATCTTTATTCTATAACATAATAGACTGCTATAAAAAAAAGTGTTTTTGTTCTGATAAGACATACCCTGTTTCCTCGAAAATAAGAGTGTCTTATATTAATTTTTGCTCCCAAAGATGCGCTAGGTCTTATTTTCAGGGGAGGTCTTATTTTTCCATGAAGAAGAATATGGTACACATTTATTGTTGAACAAAAAAAAAAGGAAATTTATTACCTGTATACGGTACTGTAGTAGTTGTCATCACAAACCAGCATAACCAGACAAACTGTGAATCCTACAGTATCAAGAATTTCTTGTTACTACCATTATTTCCATGTACAACAGTCTATGGTACATTTACTCATTTATTCAATGACAGTCGTCATCATCTTCTGGAACATCATCATAACAATCCAAACCCAGAATTTCCTGGTGAATTTCTTGTGACTCCATTTCTTTCAGAATCAGTGGACCAAATCTCTCATGTTTAGCAATAGCACTGTCCTTAAATGAGTTCTTCTTGTCAAGGTAGCCTGCTTGTAGTGCATTTGCAATGCAACTGTCAGTGATTTTCTCCCATAAATTCTTCACCCAAGTCACAACCTCTTGCAGTTTAGGTTTCACAAAGTTTCCACGCTGATTTCTCTCCATTCAATTTTCAATGTAGTCATTAATTTCCCGCATGGCTCACTGTCTGTGAGTCAGCCAGACTCCGTCAGGGCAGAGCGAGCAGCAGGCGGAAGCTTGTCCTGGCGGTAGCGCGAGCTCTCACTTCCTGTCTGCTTCGGCTGCACAGCGGCACCCGCAGCTACAGTCCAGAGTCCAGAGTTACGGTAGCTTCGCGGGGGGGGGGGGTTATTATCGAGGAGGCCTTATGTTCGGGGGAGGCCTTATTATCGGGGAGGTCTTATTTTCGGGGAGGTCTTATTTTCGGGGGGGTGCCTTATATTTCAGCGAGAGGCAAAACTGTAAGTAGGTCTTATTTTCGGGGGATGTCTTACTTTCGGGGAAACACGGTATTATTACTAAATTTAAAAAAAAAAAAGTTTTGTTTAAAGTATTTATCATCTTCATTTCACAGTTGAAGATCCAAGATTCAGAGTTAAAGTTTCCCCAAGATCACATACCATATGTCAGACCCAGAATTGCTTCAGTTTTTATTGAATCCTATGTTCTTCCAACTGCAGCAACATGTTGGATTTTTTGCACGTGTATATGAAACTGTATATGATTCTCACGCTAATATATAAATTCCATTTATTGACTTTTTATTGTGGTAAAATATATAATATATAACAGAATTTACTGTTTTAAGTTTATAGTTCAGTTGCATCTGTATGTATGAAATATCTACCTAATAGTTCATCACAGTTTCTGTATTTATTTTTAAAGATACTTTGGACTAATCAATTCTCTTTTCTCTCTTGAGTCAGTAGAGTCTGGGAGCTTTAGTCTCCAAATTAACCCAGTTCACAAGTCAATCATAGCCCAATTATTTGTCCCATAGTCCAGCTTAATGTTTTTAGTACTCTTTTAAATCCCACAGTCATTCTCTAATACCAGTCAGATAAAGTTCAAACTCCTTGTCTAGGATTTATCAACTAGTCTCATTTTCCCTATCCATTCTCCATTCTGTACTTATATTGTTCCATTCTCCCCACTTCCAACATTTACTCAGCTATATATGTTCCCCCTTATCCTCAACATCAGAGGTCAGCAGATTTTTCCTATAAAGGCCAGGTAGTAAATATTTTCAGCTTTGTGGGCCATCTGGGCTCTGTCCCAACAATTCAGCACTCCCATTGTAGCACAAAAGCAGCCGTAGACAATATTTAAACAAATGTGTATGGCTGTGTTCATGGACATTAAACATTTAAATTGTATATAATACTCACGTGTCATGAAATATCCTCCTTTTAATTTTTTAAAAACCATTAGCTATGAAAATGGGCAGTGGGATGAATTTGGCTGACAAGCTAACAGCTGATGTTGTTTGTTTGGCCTACCCACTGTTAAAAAAAATTGTATCAATGCTTAAGTTTAGGATATGAGATTTGAAAACTCTGATGAAGCATTTGCTTTTGGCAATGATTAGGTGGTGTTGAGCAGATGACATACGTGTTCTCAATATACCATGTGATATAGTACCAATTGTTTTTTAACCTGATAATAATACACACATTACCTGCCTGACATCCTGCAGGTATATAAGTTCATGATTTGTAAGTTACTACTAATCAGAATACATTTTTCAAGTTCAGTCCATTCCCTTTGTTAACCTTCTTGATTGATTGTAATCCAAGCCGTCTTTTCCCTCTCAATTATCTGTAGCTATTACTACTTTAAACCTCTCTATAACTATTTTTATACTTTCAAAATGGATTTAAGAGTTTTACAATATCAAGACACTGTAAGTTAAATAGATTATCTGCATCTCTTTAGTGAGAGAGAAGCATATATACCAAAAAACTGAAATGGTTTTGTTACTAATACTGGGCTCTGAATTTTTTCCTCTGTTAAGATGAGGGAAAATATTTTGCAAGATATATTTTTATATTCTAATAAAAGGAAGCACTGACATTTTTCTGGGGGAAATATTTTTTCCTGGCTTTAAAGTGTAGGAGGAATTAATCACATGTTTCACCTCCTATAGGGAATAGATATTTTATTTACATATACATATATGTAATTTATACATGAAATATAAATAAAGTATACATTATTCTAATAACATGCATCATATTTACTCATATTTATGTGTGCTTTATTAAAGTACAGGTTAATAAGAGAATATAAGAACCATGGCAATCGCTTCAGTACCTGGAATGCTTGAGAGATATGGGTTTGAACCCAGTTCCATTACTTCTAGCTATGTAACCTTAGCTATATTGGGTCATCTCTCTGAACATCATTTTCCTCATCTGTAAAGGAGGGATAATAATAGTATCTACCTCAAAGGGTTCTTATAAAGACGAAATAAAAAATGCACATGGAAGGCTTAACTCTATACTTCATACATTAAAAGCCTTTGATAAATGTTGGCTATAATATGCTTATTATGCAGAGAACATGACGTAACAGTAGTATTTCTGTAGTTCCCAAAGTTAACCTCTAGCTAGAGTATAGCTCTGTGATGTTAAAATACAGGGCTAGAACTTAAACACATTAAAACTAAAGCCAATTTGTTTCTCCCTTAGGCTCCTCCTTTTCAAAAGGGCTTGTCTTAACCAAACTTTTGATGAGTGCTATATTGAAAATTATTCAATATCTTAGACTCTAAAGGGCTTATTTCTTTTTAAAAAATGTCCCTTAGCTGTCAGATGTACAGGTGACAGATTTTATGTACTGTTGTGTGATTTTAGGAATCTAGCTTCTAACTCACCCCGATTGAAGGCAAACTCATTAAAAAAAGAATACAAATTTTTATCCCCTCCCCAAAAAACAACTTCTAACTTGTTTAAGAACTTAATAAGCACTGTAATTTGATCCCAACTTTTGTAACTGAAGGCACTGAATGAAGCTACAGTCTTTAGCTTCTCTTTAGCAGATATCTTCTTATTTCAAATTTTAGCTCTACCATTTAATAGTTAGGGAGATCTTGGAAAAATCACCTAGCCTCTCTAAGCCTTCATTATGTTGTCTATAAAAATGTTTTTATCTCATAGAATTTCTGAGGACACAGTGAAGTAATATATATAAAGTACTGAGTCTGTGTCTGGCATGTGATAAGCAGTCAATAAATAAAGTGGTATCTTCTTTATTTTGAAGCTGATGGTGGGTATTTGCTGCTAGTTAACACCGTGATTTTTATGTCATTCTCCTACCATGGTTCCCATAGCACAATGGTGAGCCTTCACTGCCAACTCATGCAATTTGATGGACTGTTTCACGGCTTGTCTTTTTAGCTGGCTCCTGTATTACCAAGAAGACATTTCTAATAACCAGTGTGTGTTAGAAGAAGGCCTCTATGCTGACCTTACTTCCTGTGGCTGCTTGACGTCTCAAGTCAAATCCCTCAAGCCCATTGACTATGTGAGTACTTTGTTGCATACATTAGACTTTTTCTTGTCCAGTTTAATTACCAGGAATGAGAATGTGAAGTTGGAAGAAATGATAGATACATGGGAAAATATAACATAAATATTTGAACAATTTACTTGTGGATTGTACAACTGTGATTCACTCATAAAATCCAACCAGAATGTGACACTGATACTTTCCTTTTTTTTTTTTTTTTCTTTTGAGGAGGAATATTAATTTCAGAAACTAGAGTAATATACTGGTATGCCTGGGCTGAAATCCCAGTTTGACACCTGGTTGACACTAGCAAAGCTACTTAGTTTCCTCATCTATAAGAGATAAGAGTACTTTATAAGGCCACTGGTATAATAAATAAGATGGTGCTTGTAAAATACCCAACCCATGGTGAACACTTGATAAGTGTTAGCTATTTGTATCATGGTTGTACTTGTTACAGTTGCTTAATAAAAATAATAATCTGGTCATTTTATTAGATAAATAAGAATTTGTCTGCTACGCATGTTCACATGTTACTTTAGGGCATGTGCATAGAGGCGATAGTGCATTCTCAGTATAGAAGGTCACCTTACATCCCAGGTGATTTCCCAGACTGCCCTGCTGGGATTCTTTTTGCTGAAGAGCAAGCTGAGAATCTTTTTGAAAAGTTCAAAAGACGCCCTCCTGCAAAACGGCCCAACTATGTTAAGCTTGGCACTCTGGCACCTTTCTGCTGTCCCTGGAAGCAGTTAACTCGAGATTGGGAATCAAGAGTCCAGGTCCAGGAAAAATCATCTGTAGCTTCCTCTCCAAGTGCTGAGGAGAGTGATTTGAGAGGAGACCAGGTGCCTGGTACTCTGACACCTGAAAAAACTTGTCAAGTGTCTGATGACATGGGCACATTCCTGCATGACTCCAGTGAGCCCAAAGGAGTAATGGACACCGAGTGTCTAGCCCAGACGGGGACTGAGTGGGTAGCGGGCCAAGATGCCACCAGCAATTTCCTCTGCGTTCTTAGGAGTAGAACATCACTGAAGCAGTTGTCAGCCTGGTGTGGGCCCGGTCCTGGGAACGGCCGGCCAGCCCAGCGCATGCCAGGGAGAGGGCAAGAACTGACCAGAGAGGCCTGCCTGCCCATCATGCACCGCTTCCCCCGGGCCCTGGTGTGGGTCAGCCTGTCCCTGCTCAGGAAGGGCAGCCCCGAGCCGCACACCATGATCTGTGTCCCAGCCCAGGAGGACCTCCTCCGGCTCAGTCAGGACGCGCTCTTCTACGGGCCCCAGGAATCCAAGCACAGTGACCCATTCAAGAGCAAGATCCAGAAGCAGAAAAAGGAGAAGAAAGTAGAGAAGAGGCAGAACCAGGGGACTGCTGGGTCTGAGGGCCTGGCAGGGGGTCACCCGGTGGCAGGGCCCCAAGCTCTGATGCTGGGCTTGTGGTCAGGCCCTCTCCCCGATGTGACATCTTACTGCTCCCGAGTTCTCCTTGGCTTTGTCACGCTGGGAGATTTCTCTATGGCTGCTGGCCGTGGGGAGGCCCTGGGGTTTGTGAGTTTGACAGGCTTGCTGGATATGCTGTCCAGCCAGCCGGCGGTGGAGCGGGGCCTCATGTTGCTGAGGCCCCCTGCCTCTCGGCAGTACCGGTTTGCCAGGATTGCCATTGAGGTGTGAACGCCGGCCTACATCGGCCAGGGTGGGGATGACAGCGGTGTCCGCCAAGTCCAACAGTTAGAGTTGTTGCCGTCTTCTGTTTTGAAGTACCATGTGAAAATCCTCAGAAATGAGAATTAAAAAATTATTGTATGCAAAAAAAAAAAAAAAACACGCTCTTGGAGCAAGGGACAGCACCCCAGAGACTACCCCATCCTAGCCAGAAACTGGGAGGAGGGTGAAGCAGGGACTATAATAAAGCCCCTGATTAATCAGTTGGGGTGAGTGGTGTTTTGTTTTTTTTGTTTGTTTGTTTGTTTTTTTACAGAAATCAATGCATATTTATGCTTCTTTTATTCAGACAGATTCCCACACATCTCATCTAAAGACATGACATAGAAGCCTATGTGATGTGGGCGACGTGGCCCAGGAGTGACTGGACACCCAAGACGCCCACCTCGGCCAGGGGACAATAAAACACCTCTCCAGTTCCAGGGGTGGGGTGCGGAATAGCCTTTTATGCGTTTCCTTAGTTTACCAAACGCGCTCGGAATGCTAGCGCTGGCTGACTGCGTGATTTCCTTCCGAATTTCCGAGTTAGCTCTTATTTTTTCCATTTTATTTTTGTGCCAAGGGGACCGCAGTCAAATGCTACTCAGCAACTGATTTCCTCTCTCTGGACTTTTTTTTTTTTTTTATTTCACCTTTATTTTTGGAAAGGCCTTGCTCCCACCTCCCTCCTTCACTGTCAGCTCTAGCCAGTTGGCAGCATCATTAGAACCAAGTTCACATTCATAGTATATTGTGACACTATGGCTTAAAACCCTTTGTCCCCCTACTGAACTAGTAGCCCTGTAAAATCCTTTTGAGATGGTACTTCCATATTTAAAACTATATATTTTGCTTTTAGAGTTAATATTAAATAATTATTTGCTGGCTGGTTTGACCACTGAAAATTCCTTTCCCATTAAATGTAGACTACTTTGCATGCCCTTTTCAGCCTTATCAATACTTGTAAAGACTGACCAGACCACATTCTTTTTTCTACCAGTTTTCCTCCCATGGACAGGAAACACCCTTTGTCCCCAAATGATCCCTTGACAGCTACAGACCTCTCCCCAGCTCCAGCCCAGTTGCACCAGTAACACTAGAAAACCAAGGCAATAAAAGTAATCTTTTTTCATTAAAAAAAAAACCCTTTATAGTCATTTTGTGTCGGTTGGAAATCACAGAAATTAGGCAGAAAAAACCCAGAGGGACAAATACAAATGAAGAGCGTCTCCCCAACAGTTCTCTGCTCCCTGGGTGGCTGGGAAGGAGAGGGGCAGGCCTAAGGGCATCTACGTGATGGGCGGGGCCTGGCCGCCGGGCTGCCCAGGGCTCAGCTGTCCTCGTCGTCCAGGGACTCAGAGTCCACGTGCACCCTCTCGCGCTCCTGCCGATCCTTCCCAGGCCCGTCCAGGTCAGGGCCCTCCCGTGCATCGTTGTGTAGCTGGAGGAGGGACCAAACCAACCTATTATGGAGTTGGACTTGACAGACAACAAGGAGCTGGCTGGCTAGAAGGCAACAAACCTAAGTAAGGGGAACAGGTGGGAAAGCCCTGAAGTTGAAAGGAGAAGAGCATGGCCCAGAGACCAAAGATGACCTTAAGTGTCTACAAGGAATGCAAACCTTTCACTCATCAGAGGCCCAGAGTACCTTGGAAGCCTCGCATGTGTCAGTATCAGTCAGCTAATAGAAGCCATGTGTTTGCAGGATGGAAAAAACCTGGCATCCGAAGGATCCAGACATGTCTTGCCATAAACGGATCTGAAGTAGAGACTCTTTTTCTTGAAGCCTTTTCTCTTCGTAGTAGGTTGTTGGCCGCCCTGCTGGTTCACTCTCGCTAATGCTGTTCTGGTGACCCCAGTCCTTCCACCCAAGGCAAGGCGTGCAGCTGAGATTTACTGAGTGCATGTTAGGTCCGATGCAATTCATTCACATGTAATCACGACCCACCCCTGGTATTTATCTCAAACCTTGTTTGGGGAAAACTAGGGTTTTCCTGCCTATTGTGTACAGAATTATCTGGGTCACATTGGAAACCCACATTTGTAGAGTAAGTGGTTTCTCTTTTCTATCATTCTTACTCAGAATTTTAAACATCAGAGAAATAGGATTGCTACTTGGGGCATCATTTCTGCACTAGTTAGTGGAGTCTGTGCAGACGAAGTGTAGTGAGGATTGGGGATATTTTCAAGATGTCTAGTTATGATGATTCTCTAGGAGCATTTGGTGAAAGCTAAGGTTTACTTTGAGATGATTCGAAGCCCTGTACAGTGGTGGGAGTGACTCATACCTTTCAGCCACAGTTGACTTCAAGGATAATGGCCATACTCAGGATCTTTGATCATAACCCAAGCAATGTAGTCTTAATTCACAAGGCATTCCTGGATAGAGTATTCTTGGTATCAGGCTAAAAACAGAATCTTGGCTGAGTAGCAAGAACAGAAATAGATTCATTAGTCTTTCTCAGTGGCCGCTTAGATACCAACTTAGAAAGACTAAGTGACTATTGGTGTTTCCTGTCCATGGGAGGAAAACTGGTAGAAAAAAGAATGTGGTCTGGTCAGTCTTTACAAGTATTGATAAGGCTGAAAAGGGCATTGCAAAGTAGTCTACATTTAATGGGAAAGGAATTTTTAGTGGTCAAACCAGCCAGCAAATAATTATTTAATATTAACTCTAAAAGCAAAATATATACCGGTAGTTTTAAGTATGGAAGTACCATCTCAAAAGGATTTTACAGGGCTACTAATTCAGTGAACTAAACCAACTAAACTTCTAAGGAAGGCATTTAAAAAACAGTCAAAATGAGTATTAATGTTTTCTTTCAAGAATTACAATTAATATCCATGAAGTCAAAAATGAGTAATTCAAGCTAGTAATGAAAATAGAAATGTTTTTATGTAAGTTGTGTAGTTGCATGTTCCTGTTTTGGTCCAGTGGAATCCAGGTAGTGTGGTTGAAGGTGCCTCTTGGAAAGGATTTGAGAGCGATTGCTTTTTCACTTCAAGAACTGGTTAAAGAGTATATTCAGTTTATGTAAGGACAGCACATTCATTTTAACACTTTGCCTGGTATGTTTTCAATCATTGAAAAGTCTTGTTGAAGACATGTTTGTACAGTAGGTTTGGTGTTAAAGTAAAAGGACTATGAGGTGAGGTTGGGCATCCCAGCAAAGACCCACAGATTGACCATGAAGAGGCCATAAGAGGCAGCCTCTTATTAAAATCAACATGCTTTATCCTTGATGACAGCTATCATGCTTTACCCAGGTTGCCCCCAAACCCTGAGTTGATCAGACGTAGGAGCCTGATATGTAAACCATTAGGGTAACTTGGTAATTTGTGCAAGTGGATCCTGGTGACTAGAGAACTGTTTTCTACCTCTCTGGAAAAACATGGGAAATTGAATTAGTCATCAGAAGGTTATTTATTAAGCATAGATTTGGGTAAAATGAGGTAGATATCTTGAGATTAGCTGACCTGGTAACATTCCCCACAAAAGCAACTCCTCCCACTCCCCAAGGTCCAGTTACTCACTTTCTCCAGATTCTTTGTCTTCTCTCCATGGGAAATATTGGACACAATTCTGCTTCTCTGATTCCTTCCACATTCCTTCTTCCCCTCCTGTGTTCTTAGTTAGGGATTGATATGCCTTTTTCTATGACTTGTTGATACCACTCCTTGTGCCAAAATCCAGTGTGATTGTGTATTCATTCTAGGAAATGTTTTGGTCCAGTGAGTTGACTTCACATACATACATATGAGCTAATTATTTGATTTCATTTTTATTAGTTAAAACTGTAGAATCCTGAGGGTGTTGCCTGTAGTAGGCATTCCAGACATGCTTTGACTTAATGCTAGTGTCCTAATGCAGCTTTAAGACTTTATCCTTATACAAGATCAGTATGTTTTGCAATGACAGTTTGCTCCAGGCTGCTTTCTCTTTGTGCAGACATGTCACATGCTAGAGGTTCATGAATACATAATATGCATCATTTTACAGTGAAAAAAAGCTGGATGCATAGTTTATAGTTTTGCTTCTCACTAATGTGACCTTGGGCAAGTCAATTTATTGGACTTAGTTAACTCATATGTAAATAAACTGTTAAAATAAGTATTTTCATGTCTTTGACAGCCTCCAGCTCTGTTGCAAATAAGTGTCCTGGGACTATTTTTAATTTGAAATTTAAAATAGTATCTGTCCAACCTTAGGACTCACATGGTCTGAGGGAATAAGATGGTGTATTAGCTTTTCAATAAGGTTATGCCATTAACAGTCCCCAAATCAGTGAATTAGGAGCTGGAGGTGGGTGGAAAACCTAAACAAAATATTTTTTTTTTTTATGTTCTTTTTTTTTATGAGATTTATTTTATTGTTTGAGAGAAAGAGAGATGGAGTGTGAGCAGATCAGTCTTCATAGTTGTACATCATTAGTTGTGACACGGTTTCATTCCACACAGGTACATAAAGGCTGCATGGGGTGGGAACCAAACCGGGGGCCTCCTGCATGGGAGGCGAAAACCTTCACCGCTGTGCCATCCCCGTGGTTACCAGTTGTGCTGCAGTTCAACATATAGGTTCGCATGGGTTGGGATGGGAATCAAACCCTGGACCTCAAGCTTGCAAGACAAGTGCTCAACGGCTGAGCTCTCCCCCTAAACAAAAAACACATTGACCTAGTTGTGTCTGGGGTAACCACTTTTACCATGGGAGCAGCCATCCTTGCATTCCTTCTTTAGTGTCTGTGGTAACCTGGCATGGAAATTGGTCTCCTTTGAAATAATAATCCAATCATTGTTATAAGCAGGCAAAGCAAAAGAAACATTAGAACAAGAGTTTGTAGAAAGACTTCAAATGAAATTATGATGGAGATGACCTAGATGATTCTAAGAGGTAGAACAAGAATTGGCAATTCATTCTGGGCAAGAATTCTAAGGTGCACAGCTATACATAGAAGACTGTAAATCCAGCCACAGAATAAAAGAAAGCAATGAGTTGATAAAGTGTGGAAGAGTTTGGTTACTATTAAATTTTCAGCTGGACCCATGTATATGTAATAGTATTTACTATTGTGTACATTTTTAAAATGAAGGCTAACATAAATGTACAGTAAGCCTCAACTTCCTAATCGTATATTTGAAGCATTCCCTGTTAAATTCAGGCAGAACACAAAGATTTATACTATCACCACTTTTATTCAACATTGTTGTGGAGCCCTAGCCACTTTAATAAAATTAAAACAAAGAACAGTATAAAGGAAGGAACAGAATTGTCAAGAGCATCCACACATGAGTTACTAGGGTGAATATGAATTTTTTTTAAGTTGCAGAATATGAGATATATAGCAATTAAACCATAGGGTATTTAGGAATAAATCTAATGCAAGGCAAGTAACTCCTATATGGAGAAAACTATAGAAACTTCATTGAAGAATTTAAAAGGTGGGGAGAAACTTTTATAAATAAAAAGACTCAATATTATTGTGGTATCCCCCAAACTAATACAATTTCAGGCAAAATGCTTACAGAATCTTTTTTAGGGGGTGGAGATGGGTGGTAAAACATGACAAGCTTATCCTAAAATTAATTTAAAAAAAAACAAAACATAGGGGTCCAAAATAGCTAAGACATTTTTTATTGCTAAATTTATTGAGGTGACATTGGTGGGTAACAATTACATAGTTTCTAGGTGTACAATTCTACATTACACTGTCTATGCATTGCATTATTTGCTCACCACCCAGAATCAGCTTTTTCCATCACTGTATATTTGATGCCCCCCTCCCTACCCCATCCCCTACTCTCCCACCTACCTTTCCCTTTCCCTTAAGGTAACCACTAAAACTATTGACTGTGTCCATGAGTTTTCGTTTCTTTGTTAATTTCAGTTTTCCAACTATAAGTGAGGTCATATGTTTCTTGATTCTTTCCGTCTGACTTATTTCACTTAATGAGAGGGTTTCAAGGTCCATCCATGTTATCATCACAAATGGCTGTATTTTGTCTTTTCTTATCACTGAGTAGTATTCCATTGTGTAAATGTTCCATAGCTTCTTATCCAGTCATCTATCAAAGGATGCTTTGGTGGTTTCCACAACTTGGCCACCATAAACAGTGGTGCAATGAACACTGGGGTACATATATCTTTGCAGATTAAGGTTTTCAGGTTTTTTGGGTAGATACCCAGAAGAGAGATTGCCAGGTCATATGGCAATTCCATTCCTAGTTTTTTGAGGAATCTGCACACTGCCTTCCATAGTGGTTGTAGCAATTCCCATTCCTACCAGCGGTATATGAGAGTTCCTTTTTGTCCACAGCCTCTCCAGCACTTGTTATTCCTTGTCTTGTTGATTATAGCCATTCTAACTGGTGTGAGGAGGTATCTCATTGTGGTTTTAATTTGCATCTCCTTAATTGCTAGTGATGTTGAGCATTTTTTCATGTATGTGTTGGCTGTTTGTATGTCTTCATGGGCGAAGTGTCTGTTTAGTTAAGTCTTCTGCCCATTTTTTAATTGGATTGCTTGTTTTGTTGTTGAGTTGTACAAGTTCTTTATATATTTTATATATTAGTCCCTTATCAGAGGCATTGTGTGCAAATATTTTCTCCCAGTTGGTTGGTTGCCTCTTTGCTTTGTTGATGGTTTCCTTTGCTGTGCAGAAGGTTTTTAGCTTGATAAGGTCCCATTCATTTATTTGTGCTTTTACTTCCCTTGCCATTGAGGTCAGGTTCATAAAGTCCTCCCTGAACCCCAGGCCTATAAGTTTCGTGCCAATGTTTTCTCTTATGCAGTTATTGTTTCGGGTCTTATGTGAAGGTCGTTAATCCATTTTGAGTTAATGTTGGTCTATGGTGACAGTTCACAGTCCAGATTCATCCTTTTGCATGTGGTTTTCCAATTTTTCCAGCACCATTTACCAAAGAGGCTTTGTTTTCTCCATTGTATATTTTTCGCTCTTTTGTCGAAAATAATCTGTCCATATATTTGTGGGTGTGTTTCTGGGTTTTCAATTCTGTTCCATTTGTCTGTGTATCTGTTTTTCTGCAAGTACCAATCATGATTTTCTAAGACAAATGAAAAAGCTCTATAAGGAGGATTACAGTTCATTGGTACAGAGTTCAGTTTGGGAGTCTGACTGACCACTACTTGTTAGCTGAGTTACCTGGGCATGCTTCTGACTACTCAAAGCCTCAACTTCCTCTTCTAATTAAATGTGAGGATTAAATGAGCTAATGCATGTTAAGCCTTTAATACATGATAAGCACTCAATATTATAACAGCTCATAGACAATAATTGTTGTGCAGCATCAAGACTTGATATGCTGGAGGTCTTTATATAACTGTTTTTTAAAGATTTGTTTTTATTGGTTTTTGGCAGAGAGAGAGACAGAGAGAGACAGAGAGAAGCGGGAGGGCCCAGAGCAGTCTCCATAGTTGACAGCATTAGTTTTCCATATAGTTTCACTCCACAGGTGGGCGCGGGGCTGAGCAGGGCAGGAACTGGTCCAGGAGCCTCCACATAGGCCCCAGCAAGAATTGAACTGGGGGCACACCCCAGTTCAGCATATGGGTCCGCATGGGCCGGAGCCGGGATTCGATCCCTGGTCTCCAGGGCTGCAAAGCATGCGCTTAACCCACTGAGCCATCCCAGCTTCCCCTATGACTGTTTTAAATAGGCCCAACTTAGAAGACTCCATATTAGTCTTATTAGAGATTTATGAGCCTTGTATTAAATTTTTGTCATTTCAAATAACTTTTTTTTGTTTGTTTGTTTTTGTTTGCCAGAACACTGTTTGGAATTTCTCTAAAATAGAATGGTCTTTGAGGTATACATTATGGTTACTTTTCTAGAATTCTGTTCATTTACTCTTAGTTTTTTAGCTGTAGTTCATTTGGCAAAGATGGGTGAAATGATCGTTGGGCTGTAGATATGGCTGTTCTTAGTGGCTGGTTGCTAGATGCTTTTAGAGATTTATTTTATTGTTTTTGACAGAGACAGGGAGAAGGGGGAGGGCCCAGAGCAGTCTCCATAGTTGTTACATCATTAGTTTTTGACATAGTTTTCATTTCACACAGGTAGGCAGAGACCACGCAGGGCCAGAACCAGGCAGGGGCCTCCCACATGGGAGGCACACCCCTATGAGCTGGAGGTCGAACCGGGGGCCTCCCACATGGGAAACTCGCCCCGGCGAGAACCGAACTGAGGGCCACATCCCAGTTCAGCATATGAGACCGCACAGGCTGGGACTGGGGGATTTGATTCTTGGACCCTGGGGCTGCAAAGTGAGTGCCTAACCTGCTGAGCCATCCCAGCATCCCCATTTTTAAAATAATATATTATAGATAGAATCTAAGCAATTAACATATCCCTGAGGTACTATCAATACCTTTTCCATTTAAGCGGTGACTTGAAACTCTAAAGAACTTTACAGTGCCACAGTACAAGTCTGTGTAAGTTTAAAAAATGTCAAATATTAGTACCTACTTAGATTTAATTTTTTTATCCAATTTTATGGAAGATGTGTTGATGTAAGTGTACTCCTAGCAGAGTACTTGTACCAGGGTCTCACAGCTTCAAATTCAGATGCCAGACACACCTGTTAAGCTGATAAGGTAGTTAAGAATAGGGGTCATAGATAGTGTCCAGTTGAGCAAGATGAAATCAAGTGCTTCAGATATTACCCCACCTGCCAATCAGAAATATTCCACATGATAAAATGACTGTTATTTAGAAAATGTTAGAACCGTAGTGTAGGGGTCAAGAACACAGGCTCTGGGACCATACCATTCAGGTTAAAACACCAGCTCTCCCACTTACTGTGCATGACCTGTGCCTTGATTATTCACCTGTAAAATGAGCATAATGGTACCCATGCCAAAGGGAAGCTGTAAGGATTAAATGAGTGAATAGAGTTTTACAGTCCCTAATTTGAAAGTATTTTGGGATTTGGAATTTTTCACATTTTAAACTAATATGGGTAAACTGGAATGGCTCAGCGGGTTGAGTGCTCGCTTTGCATCCCCAGGGACTGAGGATCGAATCCCACCCCAGGCCCATGTAGACCCATGTGCTGAACAAGGATGTGCTTTCCATGTGGGAGGTCCCTAGTTCTGTTCTCTCCCCTCAGTTCAGCCCCTGGCTCAAGGGGGCATGCCTCCCATGTGGGAGGCGCCCAGCCTGGTTCCCACCCTGTGCAACCTCTGCCCACCTGTATGGAACGGAACCATGATGACGTACAACTATGGAGACTGCTCTGGGCCCTCCCCTTCCCTCTGTCTCTGTCTCTCTCTTTCTGTCAAAAAAATGCATAATATCTTAAAAATGAAATAGAGAAGAAAGAAGGAGAAGAGAGAGAGGGAGGGAGGGAGGGAGGGGGTAAAGGGAAGAAGGATGGAAGGAAGGGAGCAAGGGAGGGAGGGAGGAAGGAAGGGACTCCCAGAAAGGTTCTGGGCATCATCCCATCATTAGACACGTTCCTGTTTCTGTAGCAAAATATAGTCAGAGCTACACAAATTGAGTAAGTATTATATAATAAATAGTCTTCTAATTATATTTAGGTCAAGTTTTGTCGCTAATTAGGAAATAAATGGGGTTTTAGAGCTTTTGGATTTTAGAACTATGACTAAGGGATTGTGCTAGGTGTGTGTGTGTGTGTGTGTGTGTGTGTGTGTGATGTATGCACGATGCCTGGCACATATGTGATAAATATTAGTTATTACTTTTTTTTTTTTTAAGATTTATTTTATTGTTTTTGAGAGAAGGTAAGAGAGAGAGAAAGTGTGGAGGGCCCAGAGCAGTCTCCATAGTTGTTAGATGTGACATAGTTTCATTCCACACAGGTGGATGTGGGGCCACATAGGGTGGGAACCGAACTGGGGGCTTCCCACATGGGAGATGAGAACTTTCGCTGTTGAGCCATCCCAGTGGTTACCAATTGTGCCACAGTGCAGTATATAGGTTTGCAGGGGTCAGGGTCTGGAATCGAACCCCGGACCTCATGACTGCAAGGCAAGCACTCAACTGCTGAGCTAACCCGCATCCCGTTATTACTGTATTGTCATTTAAAGTATTACTTTAGTTTATGGGATGAGAAAGAATGAATGGTCTTCTCTTTTTTTCTTATTGAAAATTCATTTGCACAGTTTGTTCTAGTATTCTTTTTCTTTCTTCACCACATACTCTTTTTAGAAACTATCCTCTTTGCTTGGAATGTCCTGTTAAGTGCTGACACCTAAGAAGAGCCTTGGCCCCACATGGTTGGCTATCTTCTAAGTTAGCTTGGACTGATGACAAGAGATTTGTAGAGTTCAACTTGTAATTAAATTCTGGTGGTTTCTATTGTTCTTGAAAAGTTCAGATTACTATGAGATCTTCAGTTTTGAAGGCTATTAATAGTTGATATCTCTCCCTACTTTCATGTTTTAAAATCTATCAGAAAAATATGATTTTAAAATAGCTTTTCAGCACTCTATCTGATTGATCACCTGTTAACCACCCCAACCATCTTGCCCTCATTAGCACTTATGTTGATCCTCATAATCTTCCTATCCTTTAAGTACATTTATATATCAAGTATATTTGTAAATTTAAGTATATCTATAAATTTAAGTATACCTATAAGTTAAGACCAATAAATAAAACAATTTACATAGATAAAAATCAAGTTAAATATATATCAGACCTCTGGGGGGGGGGGGCAGGAATGACTATAAGCTTAGAAACAATAGATGTTCTCAAACAAAAGATTTGAAAGATAGGACCACCTGATATCCCATTGTTGTTATTGCTTATAATAGAGGGTGGGATATTTGTCTACATTAGTCAGTCATACTTTTTTCTTGGTTAGTGCTATTGGTTTATGCTCTTTGCCCATTTATATACTGGGTCTCTTAGAGCACCCTTATTGATTTATATAAATTCATAAAAATAATATCTCAATCATTTTTTATAGTTATTTCTCAAACTCCCTGCATATCATTTTAAAACATTTTTGTGACCTTCTCCATCAAAGTTTTCATTGTTTAAGATAAATTTTTAAAGGTAGAATTTTTAAATAGTTTTTAAATTGGGAGTGAATTTGATGGAGTTTGAGGGATAATGGAAACCTTTTTAAAAATGTCTTTGTGGGCACTCTGCAAAAGGAAGAGGAAAATGTACTACCGTATTTTCCGGCGTATAAGACAACCGGGCGTATAAGACGACCCCCTAATTTTACAGTTAAAACATAGGTTTAGGCCTATATTCGCTGTATAAGACTACCCCCCACTTCTGAGGCTGTAGTCTTATACAGCAAATATAGGCCTAAACCTATGTTTTAACTGTAAAATTAGGGGGTCGTCTTATATGCCCGGTCGTTTTATACGCCGTAAAATACGGTATTTTTCTTAGAATAATGCTTAACATTTAAATTACATTTTCATAAAAATCTTTTAATTTCCCCCCCACTGGGATTTAAAATAGTTACATCAGCATTAAATGCCTTTAGCTAGGCCTCCGTCCCTCTTACCACAGCGAACTCTATTAGGGTGAGTGTTGCTGGTGGTTGACTAAGAGCCCTGTACAGGCTCCTTGCTTGTCTGCCCTTCCTTACAAATTACTAACTTAACAAGTAGCGAGGAGTATGAAGAGAGAAGCTGAAGTGCTTTTTTTGAAAGCTTAAGGGTGAAGAGGTTGAGAGAGTCTAACATTAAAGTCAGGGGCTTATCTGTGGATGGCGATTGTCCACTCATCTTCAGTCTCAGTGGATAATTTAGAGTCTGCTGTTGGCTACATTTCTAATCTGCTATTCTGAACTCCTGTGAGTACATTTATTCTATAAACTTTTGGGATGCCTCTATTTCTTATTTTGCAGTTAGCAGAAGAGATTCGCACTCATGCCTGTGGTCACTCAGTAACTCAGCAACTAGAGATGAATTTCTGTTTCTAAGCTAGTTCATGTCATTTAGGGAAGGAAAGTCTGCTCCTGGCTCCTTTCCACCCTTAGTTTGCTGTCTCACTGCGCACAGTGATTATTAGTCTCTTCCAGTGTCCTCTAATCCCTAGATCTGCACTGTACAATACACACTAGCCTCATCTGGTTATTTAAATTTAAGTAAATTAAAATAAAGCGAGTTCAATCTCTTGGTCACATGAGCCACATTTCCAATGCTCATTGGACACATGCAGCTAGCAGCCATGTATGGAAGAGTGCACACTGACATTTTTGTCACTGCAGAGAGTTCTATTTGGCCAGTGCTTCAGACCTTCCCTGGTCAGCAGGCAACCTTGGCCACATAATGTAAAGAGAAAATCAGTCACGCACTTAACCTACTTTAAAAACCTGGAAATGTCTCGTCATTCTTTTTCTATGATTTTATTCATGGACCAATTCCATTTAGAGGGTCTTGGGCTGATGGATTGGGCCTCTCACTCCTTCCTTAGAACCATCCCTCTTATCTTGTATTATTCAATTTCTTTTTATTACCACCTTCCACCATGCTCACAAGCATGCTTGCTCATATACCACTAGCCCATTTCTCTCCTTCTCTTCACCAGACTTTTTAAATTAACATCCCATCTGCATTTTCTCACCAACCTTCTGCTCTTGTAACCCGCTCATCATCTCCTACAGGCCACTCAGTCGTATTGTAGGTTACCAGCTGCCTCCTGACTGACTGTAAACCCAAACAATGCATCAGTCACCCTCTTCCTCAGTGTCACGAAAGTATCTGATACTATTTTCTCTCTGCTTTACTTCCTTGATGTTCTCTCACCTGGCCTTCCTCTCCTAGTTCCTATGTTCAGTCATCGCCACATGCTTATCTCTCATCACCACCCATCTTTATATGTCAGTGCCGGTCTTTTCTCCCTCCATTTCCATTTTCTCACCCATAACTGGCTCGATATTATCCACATTCTGAGAGTGCCCAAACTTATCTTTACAAGTGATTTTTTCCTGAACTTCAGATCAAAAGGTCCAGTGTTTGTTGGATATCTTTATTAAGATTATCCTGCTTCTATTTTAACACTAAAACACTTATTTCTAAGTATAAGTTTTTAGCTCCTGGGTAAGAACTTATATGTATGACAGGTCATATCACACTGCCCCCACCCACACCTCTTCACAGTTTTCACTTCCTTTCCCTCACTTCATTTTTTTTATCATGTCTCTTTTATCGCTGCGATGGTTTTGGTAGCTACTCCTTCTTTACCAATCCTAACCTTCCATCCTCATGTTAGGTCTGGTTCTCTTTGTGTTTGGCCTGGAATATTCTTCTAGTGTGCTAGTACTTTGCCTTCCATTCTCTTTCCTTCACTCATGTTGTTGCCAGATATAGTTCCTGACAGTCACTTATTTTTTAATTGCACACAACCCACAGATACAAGCAAACGTATGATAATGACTACCAATTTAAAATCTTTTTTTTTTTTTTAAGATTTATTTTGTTTTTGACAGAGACAGAGAAAAGGGGGAGGGTCCAAAGCAGTCTCCATAATTGTACATCATCAGTTTCCCAACATGGTTTCGTTCGACACAGGTGGAATGGGGTCGCGCAGGGCAGAAACTGGGCTGGGGGCCTCCTGCATGGGAAGCACACCCCAGTTCAGCAGATGAGTCCACATGGGCTGGGGCTGGGATTCAATCCTCAGTCCCCAGGGCTACAAAGCAAGTGCTTAGCCCCCTGAGCCATCTTGGCTTCCCTAAAGAAAAAATTTAATGTACATACAAGCATATATATACACACACGCGCGCGCGCATGTACATAAATTTCCCCTTCTTTTCATCTTGGTAGCATAGGAAGTATGCTGTTCTATACTATTCTTCACTTGGTATTTGCCTCTAAAGAATATGACTTAACTATCTCATGAAGATCTCATTCGTTTTTTTTTTAAGCTATATAAAATTCATTCTCTGAATGTACCATAATTTATTTAATCAGTCCCCTCTTGATGGATATTTAAGTCATTCCCCATCCTTTGCTATTCCAAACACTGCTACAAGGAGTAATGCTTTCGTGATTCATTTTGCTTTTATGCAAACACATAAAGCTGCAGATGAGTTGTGAGGGTCAGCTGTTTGTTTAACAACAGCACTCTACTTCTTATGCACCAAGTTACAAATACGTCAGCCCAGTCCTAGTCACTCATCCACAGGTCTTTAAGAACTTCCCACTGGCAGTGAAACTCATTCATATCAATGTCAGAGAAGAAGCAGGCAACTCAATAGACAGTAGCAAACAGTGGGAGCATTTAACACCTTTTCATGTTGGACTGCATAGTCTCCCTTCTTTTGCACAGATTGCTTCCCCTCTACTCTCTCTTGGTATGTGTAGATCCATTGCTCACACACTGCCATGTCCTTGAAACTAGCCTTCCACTGAATACTCTCACAGGGCGTATCCTTTTCTACCTTGGACTATGTTACAATATCTGCAGTTCTAATTCAGCTACTAGTTAGTATGCTTTGAACACAATAATGGTGCCTTGCTTTGATCTCATCCCTTGGCATCTTGCATATACTAATGAATGAAAGAGCAGTATTGATTTGACTCTTGTCTGACATGGAAGTTTGGGAGAATAATTACTTTTAATGCAGGAATCACCCCTGTGCCTATGTATTCTGGCTTGTTGTTAAATTAAAAATTCCCTTTTCTTCCTCCTAGGAATGTTTTTAAGAACCTAGGGCCATAAAGTATGCATTCTCAGCAACTGCTTGTTTGACCTTGTGGGAAGTAAGGATGCCATTCCAGTCCATGTTTATTTTGTTACCAGCTAAAAGCATTAGCAGATCAAAATGTGGTCCGTATCACAGCACAACCAGCCCTTAACGTGATTGAACCCACGTGTCCATTTTTATTATGAGATTAAGATTGTGTTCTGAAATTTTCATCTGAATTTATAAAAAATAATACAGATTCTTTATAGAATCTAATCTCACCAGTGCAGCTTTAACTATAACATCTTCAGAGGATGGAGCAGAAAACCATATGCATTAAGAGAATACAGTGGATCCAGGGTACCACTGGCATTCTAACTGGGATGTCAGAGAGGTGTGCCCACCCCGTATGGTGACGCTTTCTCTTTTTTGTCCTGTTAGGTTTTTGAAGAACCCTCCATCAGCCTTTTTGCTCTGGAACATTGTGAAGGAAGAGAGTTACACCTAGAAGAGGCTGTGAACTCCATTCTGAACAAGGACCTGCACTTCTACACCCAGTCTGTGTGGGTAAAAAGTGGACTGTAAGTATGGGAGAAGGGAAGCGAGATGGCTCAGTGGGTTAAGCACTCACTTTGCAGCGCCGGGAACTGAGGATCGAATCCTGGCTCTGGCTTGTGCGGACCCATATGCTGAACTAGGGGGTTCCCCCAGTTCAGTTCTCTCTCTGTCTCTATATCTCTGTCTGTCTCTCTCTCTTAAAAAAAAAAAAGTACTGGAGAAGGATTTGGCCTAGCTCAGTCACTGTTTTAGGACACACTTGCAAATTTGCTTTTTGATTCCTCCCACTACTATTGTTTTTTTTATCTGAATGTACTTCTTTTATCTATCAATGTAATAATAGTAGTTTCTGTTTAAATAAGAGAAGACTGGGCCATGTCCCAGGTATAGTATTGCCGGAGAGCCCTTCGGGAAAGAATGGCCGCCACGTGTTCACAGCACGTGGCATAGAGAAGTCAACCAGATGCCTGGAACCGGTTGAGCCCACTTTCAACAAACTTAAGTCAGCAGCTTTGGTTGAGACTATTAACCTGCTTAAGACAAGTGACTATAAGACTAGTCATGTTTTGCTGTACTTTGATTTCACATATTGTTTGTTTTAGAGCAGTGTGCTCCAAGGTAGTCATTTTCACACTGTGAGTAGCTTGGTTTGACCTTGCCTGCCTACCAGTGCTCAGTTACCAGTCAGGATGGATCCAGGTTTTGTGGAGCCTGCACTTATTTTTACAATCTGAGCAGACTACTTTAAGAAAAGAAATGGGGGAAGCTGGGATGGCTCAGTGGGTTAAGCGCTCACTTTGCAGCGCCGGGGACCGAGGATCGAATCCTGGCCCCAGCCCATGCGGAACCATATGCTAAACTGGGAGCTCCCCCAGTTCAGTTCTCTCTGTCTCTGTATCTCTCTCTCTCTCTCTCTCTCTCTCTCTCTCTCTCTGTCAAAAATAAATAAATAAAAATATATTAAAAAAAAGAAAAGAAATGAGTAAATTTAAGGATACATAAATTTGGTAAGACTTTTGCTGGTTATTTAGAACAAAATGGTAAGAGGTCTTGCAGATAAAGGGCCCTGAAGTTGAAGCTCAATTTGCTTCCTGGAAAATTCTGTGATAATCAACTCTGCATGTTTCAATATCTAGGGATAACACAAGAGAAAAGCAATATAAATTGATTTGAAAATTAAATCAACTATTATAATAAATGGTTTTCTTATTCACAGATTATAACAGTTTAATTTCTGCAAAGCATTTCACATGTTTTGGTGTTTAATAAAACAAAAATTGATTTACTATAAATATAATAATCCCCAGATTATATTCCAGTATATCATTTACCACTTAACTCTGAATGGAATCCCATATCCCTGTGATGTAAGACTTTCACAGCATTTTTATGTTTCTTTTTTATATTTTTAAATGGAATTGATATCTGGCTCATCTCTGACAACTTACCATATTATTTCACTTTTTTGTAGAAAACAGGTGCCATTTTGCTTTGACTTTTTTAAAATTATTATCCGACTACTCTCACGGTTCTGGACTCTATAAGAGAATTGGCATACCGAGTAAGGAATAGTGAAAGCTGTCTGAAGGCTTTCCTAGGCTACAGATGGTTTATAGAATACTACTTAATGCTCAGCCAGCTATCAACCCTCAGTGAAAAGTTTTGTTTAGTTTTGTTTAATCCCCATATCATTCAGTATCTCTGATCTGTGATGGTAATGAGGGCTGTGTTTTAGTGCACCGTCCCACACAGCTTTTCTGCAGTGCAGTTCATTTAGGTTAATATAAAATGTGGTAGTTTGTAAAAATCTTGCCCAGATTTTATCTGAAACTTCGCTGCCTGTTTGAAGACTCTACAAAGCTGGAGAGGTGGATAAGGCTTTCCATAGTCATGCTGTTCATCAATACATACTTTGCCTAAGTCTGATCTCAGTTGTAGAAACAGGATGCTTTATGTGAACCAAGCCAAACAGCCACCCCATCCTCCACACATACGTTCTGAAAGTGTTATTCCAGGTGACCTTGAGTGCCGGTGAGAATTTCAGATCCT
>PVKE010010894.1:0-41516 GCA_004027555.1 Craseonycteris thonglongyai
AAAAACCTAGTTTGTGTGTGGAAGTGGGAATGTATTATAGATAAATATGATTGTGATTGATAATTTTGAAACCTCTTCTATGGCAACCATATCCTACTTATTTTTTAATATATTTGAAATTGTCCATAATAAAAAGTCTTTTCTAATCCTCCAGTAGATGTCATGTTTATAGAAGCCTTTACCTTTTTTAAATATACTGAAATATATCTAGTTGAATTATAATTGAAATTAAAAGAAAAATCTAACCTACAAGAAAAAAATAACAACTCAGAGAGAGAGATAAAGACTACCATTGCTTAAAGGGACTCCAGGATAATTTGAATAGGAAATCTCATCTAAAGAAAAAATAGACTGAAATGCTGAGGCCTGCGTTTCTGCCTTCGTTGGAGACGTTGTGAGAAAAATCAAGAGATGGCACACCGATACATAGAAATAGTTGAGACGTCAGATTTCCGAGGCTTGGGGTGTCTGCTGACAGAAGGCCAAGCATTCGTTTTTAAAGGATCCTTTAAGAGCTGTTTCTTGTCCGAGTACTGACCAGGCCTCACTCTTATTTGAAAAACCCAGTTTGCTGGAAGGGTGACCACAAGGTATACTAGCCTACCGTATTTTCCAGCGTATAAGACGACCGGGCGTATAAGACGACCCCCTAATTTTACAGTTAAAACATAGGTTTAGGCCTATATTCGCTGTATAAGACTACAGCCTCGGAAGTGGGGGGTAGTCTTATACAGCGAATATAGGCCTAAACCTATGTTTTAACTGTAAAATAAAGCGAATATAGGCCTAAACCTATGTTTTAACTGTAAAATTAGGGGGTCGTCTTATACTCCGGGTTGTCTTATATGCCGGAAAATACGTTATGTTCTTTGCTTTTCTGTTACTAGGTGATGAGATTAATACCATAAAAATCTTCTATTTGGGGTTCTCTCCGACGAAGCTTCTATTAGTCCTTCTCATTCCAATAGCTAACTGCCAGAAGCCTAAAACCAAAAGAGAGGTGGCTGCCTGTCTGGGTCAGTAGATTTTCCAGCCCTTGCATGTAATGGGAAAAGCAACCAGTAGGAGGGAGCCTTAGACAGGCTCCAGCTGCCCTGGTCATGCCATTCGTGCTTAGAATGTTTCATGGCTTGATTACCCTAAGCCTCTGGCGGTAAGAACAGCCTGCTTCACCACCTGCTCAGCTGACCTAAAGCGATACTAAAATCTTGACTTGCTGTGGCCTTTGAACTTTAGTAACCTGGAAGTTGTTGACATTTTGACCTGACCACCTACCTTGTGTTCAGCCCTGGGCTTCAAAGATGAATGAGACATAATCACTGCCTCAAGCATCTCCTTCCCATTCTGGATGGGGGAGCAGACGTGTACCACACAGGTGACAGCAAAGACGGACGTGAGCCTTTGCACCTGGAGGCCTATGATGAGGCCTGACACAACCTGTATCTGCACTGCCTCAGAGAAATTCAGTATAATCCCCGCTGGGACCACGGGTTGCTCTGCATGGTGGAATTCTGAATAAGATTATTTTCTTTTTTATTTACCTCTGTATTCTCCAGCATATATTTTATAATCAGGAAAACTTTCTGCAAAGGCTTACATAAAAGCAGAGCTGTCCTAGGAAATGGCCTTCTCAACTTTACAAAAGACTTGAAGACTTCACTCGCTGTTTTGCAACTAAGATTTTTGTGAAGAAGATAACTGGTTAAGGGAGTAAAGCAACATTTTCTAGTGTTGTCAGCAATACCGTAATAAACCACAAAGATGAGGGGATAAAAAACAAGCAAAAAGCCAAAGCAGGGACTAGACTCGTAAGGGATCTGTCAACACACAGCACTAACATCTGTAAGGAATTGCAGCTTAAGCATATGAATAAGACAGGGGCAGAGTCCAAAGATAAGTCTGATTTTTTAGAATAAATAAATGTAAAAGCTTTCTTTCCAGATCAAGGAGCATGGGCTGATGAGAGGGGAATGAGCTGAAACTCTGGCCTGGATGAAGACACATTCACCGATTCTCAGGCCTGGGTCACCGAAGGGAGGGGTTTTTGAATTTGATGGTTGAAATCAAGGTGTCCAAACAATCTCTTCTCATTTCCAGACTCGTGCTGGTAATTGACCTTGAGGTTTTGGCCTGCTTGCTCTTTTTTCTTTATGGTAATGAAATTGGCAGTAAATCTAAGCATATTAAACCCTACTGAAGATTGCTTGTATTGGGCTCATTTAGCCCTGCTGGATAATCACTGTCCCGCCTTAAAAGTACAGCCAGACAGACACATCCAGACATGTTCAAGAGTGCTTTGAGTAAAGCCACCCATACAGGAATGTGATTCTTCACCCCTATGCCGGAAAGTGGTGCTTCCTGTTTTACTCTTTCTCCATTACATAGACTTGCTTCCTAATGCAGCAGTCTTCTTATTCCTGTGCTAAGATGCTTGAACTTAATTTTGTTAATTCCTCCAAATGCCTTGGGCGAGCTTTTTTCAGCAGCTTTTATGTAAGTGCCTTTTGGAGTTTTTAATTGCTATAATTGACATGATTAAGACAATTCCAGAATTTTCCTAGAAATATGAAAACTTTCAAAAAATTCTAATTTCTAGTTTGGAAAAGTTTGTGAACAAGGAAAGTATAGTGGAGATTGTGAGCTGTCCTACAATACCCATTCTGTCCTTTATATATTAATGTCTGGCAGCCTACCCAAAGACTACATTTTCCAGGCTTCCTTGAAGCTAGGTTAAGGTGACCAGATTTTAACATTGGTAAAGCTGGACACCATTGACCGGGATGGGGGGGGGGGGGTCTTGATTAAAAATTTGGTCTATCTCCCACCGTTCCCTAGCTTGTCGTGCATTCTTTCCAAAAATCGGGACTTTTTTAAAACACAGCGGGACGCACAAATTGTTAAAAATCTGGACTGTCCCGCCAAAAGCAGAACGTCTGGTCACCTTAAGCTAGGTGCCATTGTGTGACATACTACTGGCCAGTGGGGTCTGACAGAAGTGACTTGTACCACTTCCTGGTCATATGGAAAGGGAAGGAGTAGGCCCCTGGCTCCTGGGCACTGGAGAACTGACATGTTGGCCCTTAATGTTGCTTTTGCATACTCTGTTGAGTGACAAATAATAACACTATGTTGTTTGAACCACCGAATGGGAGGGCTTCATTACAACAGAAAAATCTATATCCTAACTATCACATGAGATGTGCAAGGAAGCATGGGTATGATGTAGGGATGTTGGAAAACAAACTCTTGAGACAATAATAATGATTCTATGGTCCATCAAAATGGCCATTATGTGTCCAAACATGCCTATAAAGTGTTGGGACTTCACACCCGAGAACTCTTCAGCCCTCCCATCTTTGATACGACACATGCTATAAGGGGCCAGCTCCTTCTCCCTGGTGGTGATATGTTGCTGCTAGTTTGTTTCCTGCCTCCCCTGTGGGTTGTTTATGCTCTACTCTGTGCTGAATCACAGTTGTGCTGTGGTCCTACCTTGGGACTTTTTTCTCCTGTGGATTACCAAGGGAGACCAAGGGGCTGAGGATTCAGGGAGAGATGCTGTGGCTACAGCTTCTGGCTCACTCACATCAGATCCCAAGCTCCCAACTCAGCCCAGAGAGAAGGTTCCTGATAAGCCTGGGATTGTCCACTAAGGCTCTGTGTGCCTGAGGCAGACTTCTGGTCCCTCGGACTGCCTCCCCCGACCTTACCACATTCGTGGGACTGAACAGAAAAACCATAGGAACTGCAGTTTAAATGGATTGACTTCTACATGGAAGAAGAATTCCTCACCTCAAAGGCTGTCTGCACCCCAGTCCTCCATACTGGCCTCACTGTCTGGCTTTGTCACAGCACAGTAATCCTGCTGATACAGCCGTGCTGGGGTCCCCAAGAGCAGGGCACACTCGTGTGACAGCTCAGCTCTGGTTACTAAAGGAACTGTCATTGGTGTTTTCTGCATTTGGAGGGATTAAATCTTAGGCTGTGGTCAATTAATCGAAGCAGATTTTAATGTCTGGAAAAACACTTAGGAAATGCCTTTCTGTAGCGGGTTGTCTTATATAGTTGACAGTGGTGCCTGGAGGCAATTGTAAACTTGTATATTGCGAAGCCTTTCGGGGTGGCAGCCTCCTTCAACAAAGCTATACACTTAACAGGTGGAGAATAAAGATTCTCAATTATATGTGTGTGGTAGTTCCCACACAGTCTACCTGGGCCTAGAAGTGGAACTCTACCTGATCAGACCCCAGCCCCAACCACCACTATTTCCCCAGGACTGCGTTCGCCTCAGCCTCTTCCATTCTCCTCTCCAGACATGAGTTTCTCTATAGTTCTTCCCTGTCCAAACATGCAGTTCCTACAAAGGTGTGCTTTTAGCCCTGCCCCAAGAAACTCATTAGCTGGAATGTGACGATGTCCTTGCTTGCTGTTTGTACACCAGTTCAGTATATCTCTATTGGGGTGTGTGTGCCTTCAGCAGTGCTGGGCATGTGTTGTAAGCAGAGTACCATGTACCAAAAGTTCCTGATAATAAGTGCATATGAAGCCCAGGATGTCATCTTTTCTTTTGATAACAGCTTAAAATTCTTCAAATGAGATTTATTTTGATTGCTCCAGCCGTGTCTTCAATTCTACTCGTTCGTTTTCAGCCATATTTGAGAAAGACTGACAGGATATTTAAAAACGAGTGAAAAACATAATGGAACAGACCAAAATGCAGCTTTTATTGTCTTTCTAATCTCTTTGCAGTACTATGCAAGATGACATTTTTATTCTTCATGAGCAAGAGTATGACAGTTTGCTTGAATCCGTCTTCAAAACTGAATTCTTGAGCCTCTTAGCAAAGCGTTATGAGGAAAAAACCCAGAAGCAACTACCTCTGAAATTTAGCAATACGTAAGTGGGGGGTAGGGCCCCAACTTCTGAGCAGAACTGGAGAGGGGCTTGACCCCACCCCTGGGGTCCAGGCTGAGGGGAGGGGAGGCCTGATGGGCTTCCATGGCTTCAGCAAAGCCCAGCCTTGGGTGACTCAGCTTCCCCCATGGGATCTCAGGGCTGCAGAAGACGGTCTGAGTGGTTGTCACAGACTTTGAAAAGGTCACTTTTGCATTTCTGTGGAATAATGACTTCGAATGGTATATTTTGTCATTTGGACAAAGGTCACCAATGCAAGGCAAGGAAAAGCAGATTTTTGTAAAAAAAAATATATCACCAAGAAAGGAATATTTTATTTAGCAGCAAAAATAGAGTGAGGCTAGAAGCAGAAGGAAATGATTAGAGTGGGAGCTGAAGTTCCCCAAATCAGTGCATAATAAAACCTATGGGTGGGATTTGAGGACTTGGGGCCTACTGATGGCCAAGAACTTGTGTCTCTACTTACCTTCACTTTATCAACCCGGTCTCACCGACCAAGGTACTGGTGTGCTACTGTTAAGCTTTTGATTTCATATTTGCCAAGTGAGACGTTTTGTTTGTTTTTTTCTTCTTAATTACCATCTATAGCATTGGAGATACCCTCTATCTCATCCAGCTCATAAGAATGAGGTGTAAGGAAAGCCTTCATTCCAGGATGAGGGACATTTTTCATCATTAACGCTGCTGTGGTTGCAGTGAAATGGATACTGGTAGCTCTGTGTGTTCATTACAGTTTTCCAAAGAACAACTTGGCCATCAGTCCTGGGGAAATTATTTTTGTCTGGGAATTTATGATAAAGAAATAACTCAAAAAAAGGAAGACTATGAAGAGCCAAGAATAATAGGCATCTACTTAAAGTTATAATTTTTCTAATGGCATGAAAAAAATTAAGTTGAAAAAACAATATGGAATTGCATTGTGTAGGCATATAACCAATATGAAAAATAAACACTGGCTTTGGGGTTGTGAGTAAACCTCCCTTCAATTTGGATTTGGGTTGCTAAGTGTTGTCTTGTTCTCTACCTGGGGAGGGGAGATGCAGGAAGAATAAGACTTAATTGAATACTAATCACATGCTATGCTAAGGAGACATGGGCTAACGTGTGTCTAGTATCTCTCAATCCTCCAGAAACAGACCCAGTGGAATCCGAGAGAGGCTACAAGACACACCACAGTAGATGTGGCCTGGAAATTGTCCCCTTATTTCTGTCCACTGGGCAGTCCCACCTGAGTGCACATGCAGAGTGAGGTTGGCACCTGTAATGGGGTACCTCCCTCACCAACTGGTTTATCACAGGTGTTGGGCCCCAAATGCTTCTGCCTCTGGGCAGTGGGCTCACCTTAATCATGTCAAACCCACAGCCATCAGCCACATCCTCAGGGCCCTGTGCGGGTTTAGAGTATCCAGCCTTGCCTTGATTTGATAGCACAGTTGTCCAACAGCAGAACTCCATGCTGGATCCTGTGCAGCTCGTTTCTCATTGCTTCCTTCAGACTTGTTAATGACAATAAATGTGCTTGTCGCAGGCTTGAACTCAAGTTGAAAAAGGAGAACTGGGGCCCCTGGAGTGCGGGGGGCTCTCGGCAGGTACAGTTCCACCAAGGCTTCGGTGATCTGGCCATCCTCAAGCCCAGTAACAAAGTGCTGCAGGTCAGCATCGGACCCGGGCTGCCCAAGAACTCCCGTAAGTGTTCCTCGGACCCCATGGGCGGAACCACGTGGGGCTTCCAAGCTGGCCCTGCCTGACGTGCTCTCTTCCTGCTCCACTCTGGGCTCACTTCTCACCAAATGCTTATAATATATGTATGATCAACAAAACAAAGAACCAATACCTCTACTGCTTCCTGTGCCTGGACTTTTCTTCAGCTTCCAACATTTCAAACAAAACCAACATTCAGGTCAATGGGCAGGTTACACTTTTCTGAATGATTCAGTAGTTCTGTCTGGTATTATGATGTTAATTGTGTTTAAAACATATCAGCTTGTTGGCTTCATATTTTCCAGCCCTTTCCAGTTAGATCTTGTCAACAATACAAAACTTACCCTTTCTGTCAGTTTTAAAGAAATTGGCCACATTTACCAACTTTATACATGGTCTCGCTGTGTTACTGTGCATCAAATCTAGTATCTTCACCTTCACTTCAGAGAGCTTCCTTAGACGACGCACATGCACTCACTCATACCCCAGACTAACTCCTCCACTGGCCTTTGATTTCTTCTCTATTTATGTGACATTTATAAAAATTATATTTATAATGCACAGCATAGAATAATCATATGCTATATATTTATATAATGTAGCCATCTTTATAAAATTTAGTCCATATGTATGGTCAATGAAGAGTATGCCAGGTATAAAATAAGCCTTTATGAAGTCTGTCTATGGAGGTCCACGTTGGCATGCTCTATAACTTACTAATCCAGCGCAGATAAATACTGGTAAACAGCCACTCAGAAAACGCTGGTGTACATCTGTGTATTGCTTGGTACTTGCAGAAAACAGAGTACATTTAGGTGGGATTTTTAAAGAGGCTTTTAAAGAAAAAGATTCTTTACAGAGGTGGGGGCAAGGTTGAGGAAACGGAATGGGGAACAGGGACAAAGAACAGAATTCTACCTGAAGAGGTCAAATGCGGAGAGCTGCAGGCAGGAAGCAGCAGAGTAGATACCCCATCTTCTCTCCAGCACCCCAGTCTCCTGCCGGTGCCTCCCAAACCCAGCTGGAATGCAGAGGCCTAGCAGCCCAGGTGCAGGAGCCCACTGGGCACAGAGCATGGCAAAGGAGCGGTGCTCAGTAGGCCCCACAGTGGAACACTGCCTCATTGTCTAATATGGTGACATTGCCCCCAGGACACTGAGACCCGGCCCCTCTGCTTTGTGCCATTCACACCTTGTCACTTCTGCTCTTCTCTAGTCTTCAGCTCCTCTATAAGGAATTCCCTCTGGAGCCCTCTCCCATCTGGTTTAATCCTACCCTCCTTCATGTCCCATTGAGACCTTATTGATTTTCTTTCCAACGCATGCGTCTCTGCAGAGATCTCACCAGTGGGCCCCGCCATCCCAGCCCTAATTCTGGCCCACAATGATGATCTATTTAGCACCAGCTTGTTTTCTAACTCTTCATGTCTGTGTCCAGCATGCAAGTCTGCTTCTACCCTTCGTGGTCTCTGTATTTAATCAGAAGACTGTGGAACCAAACTCTTGTATGATAACCTCCTAACATGAGCAGATAGATGTCCACTTAGTGCTGCCATGTACTTCATGCCAGTGACCACGCAAACACTGCCATTTTCAGCCTCTGCTGTGTTCAAAACATGAGTGCAAACATTAAAATGGCACATCTGTCTCTTCTGAAAGTCTATTCATAGCTCTTTTCAAAGTGTTGTCTCTGACCTTGCAAAGCTGTACTTTCATCAACACGACCTCCAGCCCCTCCTGTCCAGGACAGTATTTCCCTCAAACATCCCTTCTGCATTGCATCCAGACTTCTACAGACTGAGCCCTGGATCCCAACATCTCACAAGTTTTCCATGAGCAAAAACCTGTCAGGAGCCATAAGACCAACCAGTAGTACTGATTCACCTGGCTTGTTCATTTCAGGTCCTACCAGAAGGAACACCACTCAAAACAGAGGTTATTCCAGTGGGACTCACAATGCCAACTACCCAATGAGAGCTGCCCCTCCCCCGCCAGGTGAGCCACGCATGTGCCATAGACGGGGCCTACCACCCTGGACCTATATATACCTTGTAAGATATATTTGGGAAAAAGCCCATTAGCAAATAAATGCACACATACAATATTAGCCAACCATGAGCCATTTCAATGCCAGATGTACTCCCACCAAAACCGTGGTGCTACTTGTGACCCCAAAATTCGGGGAAAGTATGAGCTGGCGAGACTGAACTATAGCTGAGTTAACGGTCTGAATGGATTTCGTTACCTTGAAATATTGCTCCCTTCGGAAAGGCTTCCTCCATTGGTAAGAGAAAAAGGGGTTCCTTGTCCTTGACAACCTGAATGACATTAGCTTTTAATTTGTAGGATGATGCCTTTATGGAAAGAGGAGCTTGCCAGGTATAACCCCACCACCACTACCCAGCTCCAGCCAAATTCCATGACAATATTTTGCAACTAGTTTACAGCTTAATGAATAAGTAGAAAATTTTTATGTTTAGTCAGATAGGCTCTGGGAGGACTGCTCCAAAAAATAGTCATAGCTGAGAGAATTACAAAAAATGTTTAAATCTCATGTTTCATATTTTTCTTTTTTTAATGATACAAATATAATATGTGGTCAAGAAAATCCAAATCCTAGTCCCTTCTATAAACTGAGGTCATCCCATGGGTACCAAGGAGTTTCTCTACCAAAGTGTGCATTGAGGAGTCTTATTCTTCACTGTTGCTCTGATCTGTCACTGGGAGGAGAGATAAAGGCTTCTTCGTACATAGCATGGAATTATAATGCCCTTTCCAGCCAAGGCCCCTTGGTTTGGAGCCCATCACCATCATCAGCTGCTCACCGGATAATGTGATCTTGACTAGGACAGTTTTTTGGCTAAGGGAGCTTGCTCTGTCCGGCTTGATCCAGCAGTGGCCACATTTCCGGTGCCTGTGTAGAGTGTTCCCTCCTCCTTTCACAGCAGGTTTCTGCAGAGGACACTAAGACTGACCCTTTGAAAATGGATGTCCAGCTATTTAAACTGCAGCCTGCCAGCCCTCTTGAATTATAACCTCATAATGTCTCTTAGACCCTAGACTGTGCCTGTAGGCTGGTTTCAAACTTGCCTTTCCTTGACTGTGAGCTGTGAAACTGTGAACAGCTGGTGATTCTACTGTCCAATTCAACAAGTATGTGTGAGGGTCAGCCATGTTCCAGGCACTCACTGGACAGTTTACAATGTATTAGTTTTGTCCTCACAATATATTAGTAATTATGCCCTCTATTTTTTGATGGGGAAATTGAGGCCTGGCGAAGAAAGAAATTTGGAGACTCTTTTAGCAAAGGATTGTAAGATTTATGCTTTATTTTTCTCCTCTTTTCCTCTCTCCAGGATACCATCAGAATGGAGTCATCAAAAACCAGTTTGTGCCACATCCCCACACTCATCAGAAAAGCCTGTACACCTCCATGGCCCGCCCGCCCTTGCCACGACAACAGTCCACAGGCTCAGACCGAGTGTCACAGACACTGGAGAGCTTGGATTTCCTCAAGGTTCCAGACCAGGGTGCTGCAGGGTAAGATTCCAGCCTCTCATGAGTAAAGGCAGTGACCTCTCTAACAATTGCACTAAAGATCACGGATTTCCTTGGGCTGTCTATGCATGACTCTAAAGTCCAATTTTCCACCCACTTGTTGTAATCCAGGACCCAAGGCCATGAGGCCCTTGGCTAACATTTCTACAAGGACGGCCATGCGGATAGCAGTCAACTCTGTTCTCCAGAGAGGGCTTATCTTCGAGACATCAGGGGAGGAGTCCCCTTCAGCACTGAGATTCGATTACTCAGTGACCTTTTTGGCTCAGTTGAAGAACAGTGGTGTTTTGATTTATGTCTGCACCTGCACTTATATAAATACAGTAGCTCAAAGAGGTATTAGAAACATGGAGAATAACATCCCAGCTTTCTATTGAGAGATAGACATTTGTATAGGAATACAGATCCTTAAGCCTTTAAAATGAGAGCCTTTCTGTCTTTCTAGAATAGAAAACAAAGAGTAGTAAAAAGAAATCCAGGCTTTTTAGCTGGAAGAAGTGAGGATTTCTGGAATTGTCAGTAGTCAAAGAATTTTCAGTGTGGGCCCGCTGTTTACCTTCTCTGAGCCTCATTTTCCTCGTTTGTACACTGATGTAACACCACCAAGCTTGCAAGGGGGATGAGAAATTACACATAAAGTATCTACCATGGTACAGGGCATATAGGAGACTACTCAGTCAGCTATAGCTTGGTGACGGTGATGGTGATGGTGATTGATGATACAACCAGTTAGCTCGTGGTGGTTGAACTAGTGACCTTTAAAGAATCTTCCAACTCACATGATTCTCAGTGTCGAAGTGTTTCTCTCTGCTGAGCCTGAGAATCATGCAGCCCACGCTTTTCTTCCTCCCTGCCTTCCTCCATTTTCCATTCACTCTGTCTCCAGAATGACGAAGTTTCTAATGCAACCAAGAAACTTGTGGACAAAATAGAGCAGTGCTGGGAGAGAAACACCACCTCCTTCCTCTTGGTGGGCAGCCACCCAGTCACCTCATGCCTCAGGATGAGATGTCTCTCCCGCCTCGTCAGCTTTCTTCTAAAAAGCACAAAGCTCTTAGGAACTTCACCATGTTCTCTCCCGGTGTTCCTTTTCCCCTGACAAGTCTTAACTTGGGGCTACAGCTATGAAAGCACCTTACTTTTATACAGATGACCATCAGTAGAGTGGATGCCACCCTTTATTAGATCTTTCTCTCTCCCCCACCTTCTCCTACTCTTCTGTAACTAGCTATAGCCTACCAGCCCTAATGATCATGGTTTACCTGATTGGCTTGGCCTGAAGCAATAAATCTCAAACTTTTTTTTCTTAAGATTTATCTCGTTGCTTGAAAAAGGGTGATGGGAGGGCCTAGAGCCATAGTTGCACATCATTAGTTGTGACATGGTTTCATTCCACACAGGTGGATGTGGCACCATGCAGGGTGGGAACTGAACCAGGGGTCTCCCACGTGGCAGCTGAGAACCAAGCCATCCCAGCAGTTACCAATTGTGCCTCAGTTCAGCACATGGGTCTGCATAGGCAGAATCAGGAATCAAACCCCGGACCTCATGATAGCCAGGCAAGCACTCAACCACTAGCTGTCCCAGCACCCCAGTAGTTCTCAGACTTTAATGTGCACCAGAGTCCCTGGAGAACTTACTGGCCCCCTTGCAGAGTTTGTGATTCAGTAGGTCTGGGGTGAGACCCAAGGATTTACATTTCTTCCAAGTTCTCAGATGCCACTGATCCAGGGACCACATTTTGAAAACCACTGGTATAAAGTCTGATTCAGAAAGCCAGGGAAGGTTCTGTATAAAGGAGAACTGAAGAGGTGATGTTTAAAGCAATAAGATTTTTACTCTATAACCTAAAGCAACACTATTAAGATGGATGGACATCACTAAAATAATCATCCCTTCCTGGGCCCAGCTGGATTTCGCAAAGTAGGCAGGGAATTAAAATCAATCAGCAGAATATACATACACCAAATCTCTTAGCTCTGTCTGCTAGCTTCCTACTTGCTTTGGTTTTGGCAAGCAACACCATCTTTCCAGCCTCCTTTGCAAGTTACAGACTTGCACACCAGCCAGCTGGGAGCATCTGTCAGCCAAGAGCAGGCAATTTAGGAACATTGTGTCTTAACTGAGGCTGCTCCCTTGCAGTCCTCAGCTCTGTGGATCCTATTAAGTCTTACCACACTCTTCACCACCTTCAGGCCTACACATCAGGCATACATGATGCTATCTTGACGATGGCTGTGAGGCTGGAAGGAGAGGGCACCTTCACAACCATCTACCAGCCACTACCGTTTTCCTGTCTGTTGTGTGTAAAACTCATAATCTTATTAGGCACCCTGAGTCCGGTGGCTGTGAGAATCTCAGCCAGTCTCCTCATTGTACATGTAGATCTGCTGTGGTACAAACATTCCTTAAGAAGGTATCCTCTGCTCAAAGGGCCAAGCTTTTCCTTAGTATTTATATTCTAAACCACATAAAAGTGAAAATGAAAACAATTTCTAATTTTTCCAGGGACCTTAGACATGCATTTCAAAAGCCTCCTGGTTACCTGCATTTAATAGCTCCTCTTTGTCAAGAAAACATGAATTGCACTTATTCCATAGAAAGTTGTTGGAGCCAGCAGGAAGCTTTGGGATCCCCAGCTTGTACCTTCCCACACACACAAAAATGCCCATATACATAACAGTTCCAATGAGTGACCGGGAATTTGCCAATCTATAAAAACAAGATTGCCACAGTCTTTCTCTCCTGAGACTTTCACACCCTCTATTTATTTTTCCTTTCCCTCTCTCACCCCCCAATGCACTTTTCTTTATAGGCATATTTAGCATAAGCAATCATTTCTTTTGGATCATGTAATGTGGATAAAATCAAATGGTGTAATTAGCACCTCAAGTTAATTCAAGAAAGTCTTTGTCAGTTTATTTTAGGTTCAGTCAAGTTGTTTTTGGAGAGAGCATGAAACCTTCACTAAATTAATTACCAACTCAACTGGATTCTTTACTCTTGCTTCGCCACATGTGTGCAATGGTAGCTCTTCTTGCTGTCGACATCATTGTTACCATCATCCAAGAAAACTAAGAGCAATGTAGAGGGATCATTATCTCGCATTCCTGTAGCTTACCTTTTGAAAAGTCTGACTCAGGCTAAAGATCCTTCTCAATTCTCGGGGAAAAAAAACAGATGAAGCAAGCATCAAATAAGCAGTTCATCATCGGCCTTTGCTCTGACTTCATAGAAACACTTCGATGTGCCATTCAAATGTGCTTTACATTTCCCCTGCTATCACTGGGCTGAATGCAATCTACCACCTCTTCATTACTGGAAGTATTAAAACCCAGACTGCAAATGTCTTTTCTGTTGGCCTTTTGCAGTCCTGTGGTCCGTTTCATGGGAGGACAACTTCAGGAAATTTCAAGAAACTCCTCCAGAGATTAATCCAACTAGAGGTTGGAGTAACAGGAAAAAATTGGAAATGCTCAGTGATAGGGCTTCTGGCCATGCCACAAGGGAGGGATCAATAGAAGAATGTAAATGCTGCCTCTGTGTGTCTCTTGACAGGATTCTCCTAATGGATTCATATTTTCAAAGGGCTTAGAATTTCCAACAAGTGTCCAATAGCAATATTTCTCAACCCATAATCTACAGGAACAGGAGCCGTATCCTGGCCCAGGCAGACACAAAGCTTAGGAATTCCTGGCATCCATTCCCACATTTCCAGTAATGTTTATAGATTCAACCTTTTGGAACAGAGCATATTTTAAAGAGCCAATGAAATAAAATGCCATTATTTTCTTTCTTAGAATTTCAAAGCATAAATTTCACATCTGCAGAACATAGAAGTGGCATCGGAAAGATTAATCGCAGCTGACCCTGGCCTAGACTAGGGGCACCCCGCTGCCCCCGAGTGTGGGGGCTACAGGGAAGCTCAGGTGTGCCATGAGCACGAGTCACAGTGGCAGGGAAGGGACGCGAGTCCCAGTTTATATGAATGTTTCTTCGTTGATTCATTCACTGACTCTACTGGGTCGTGTGCCTTCTATGTGCCTGCCACATGCTGGGCACATGCGTCTCATTTCACTAATTGCCAGCTGTGCTACCGCACCTTTGTCACTTAATCTTTCTACACCTTGGTGTCCTCACCTGTATAAGAGGGCTAATACTATAATTTTAAAGCCCACTTGGGGTTGTTTGCCAATTCATAAGGGCTTTGTACATGGTAAGGCGCTATGCAACTTCAGAATTTATTTGTGTTTATTTTATTACTGTTCTTCATGTGCTTTGGTCATGCAAGGAAATATTAATGTTCTACCAGGACTGAAAAGTGGGGGTTTCCCAGGCCCAGTGGCTTTCCTCTCAAGCACTCTAGTGACTACCTGCACGGAGTTCTGGGTTTGGGGAGGGGCATAGCTCCAGGCATTGCTGGCTGGAATGGGGGAAATGGGCAGCCCACTGAATGAAGCCAGGACAAGGGGACCAGTCAAGGAGACACGTCCCTGCACCACACATACACCGTTTCCCACACGTGTAATCGCTGTGCTGCTCTAGGCGCAGAGCCACGGCAGAACAGGGAGCTGGGAGGTACTGTTGCAACAGACCAGCTGCACTTGGTCAATGGAAGTAAAGCCCGAGACTTCTCCAGCTGAACTGTTTAACCATCTTTTTCTAGTTAAGCATCTTTTTCTCCAGTCACAACAACTCATAGCCTCTGGAAAGTGGTGGGAATTCCCAGGAGAGAGGGAATAAACAGTCCCTCACTTTAGAAAGTTTTGGCGTCAGTGGCGTCATTTGGGGTTTTGTTTTCCTGTGGGCTTTTGGTGTCTTGTGAGATTGGGCAGCGTCTGTGAGGGTCCAAGTATCAGTTGGCATCCTGATGTCTCAGGGCAAGGGCACCACAGGGTCACCCCTGTCATGAAAACGGGACTTCTCCAGGTTTTCACAAAGCAAAACACATCACGAGCTTGATTACCCAGGAAACTTTGTGGTGTGGGTTGTAATGTGTCTGTGTGGGAGGTCTCATGCCCTACTCAGAAAAGACCTGCTGTAAAAGCAAATGTATGTGGCTCAGCTCCTGTGTGTGTTTGTTCTCTTCATGGGGGATAGACACAATAAAGTGGTCAATGTGTACAAATTACCCTGAAATCATGGGTCAAGCAATAATAGAAAAACTAAATTACATTGTGCCACAGTTACAATGAAACGCTGGATTTTCTCAACAATGTTAGTTGTAGAACTATATACTAATGTGTGAAGTTTTGTTATTGAAATGGCAGCAGAGAAATTAATTGTGTTGTGGTGAGTGTAATTCCTGCCCAGCTCCCACTATCCCAATGAAATAATTGTGTTTATAACAATTTTCCATCATGTCAGGTTTATTAGGAATGCAAATACACGTCACAACATCCCAGAGGTACCAAAATTATCTATATGCTGCCTGTTCGTTATAAAACACAGCTAGGCTTTGTCACTTTTGATCACTTCTAGAGTTATCATGAGGGTTGTGTGGGAGAGCGGTGTGCCGGCGAAACAGCTGGCATTCTGGGGTTAAAAAAGCCTGCGCTGTAACACTTGCCAGTTTCTGCTCTTGCCATGGCCAACTTCATGCTACCAGCGTGACTACCACTGGTCTCAGAGTAAGGAAGAGATGCGCAATCCTATGCCATTATGTAGGGCCGCCAACATACATAAGCAACAGACATTAATAACTTCAAGAGCATAGATAGAGGCAAAATGTAGTAAAATAATTAGGAAGGGTTGAGTTATGAGTATGTATTGCCTTTGCTTTTAATATAACTTATTCTATAGTAAGCATGTTCAATCTAATCTTTAGCAATGACTGTGTTTTAACAACTGGCCCACAAAATTCCTGACAGCATGGCAACTTGCTTGTCACAGGCTGGACTGAGCCAGGTCGAGCTCCCTAGATGCAAGGATCTTGTTTAGGAAAGTCTGAATCGTGAATGGAGGGCTCCAGGCACCTAAAAAGACCTCATTCATCAGTTTCTGGCAGCTGGTGGAAAGTTGTTATCTCTCCTCATTATTGATAACACAGGATCGCCACCTAGTGATGCAAAGGAGATTGTCTGGGTTTAGGGCTGAGCCTGTATGACTGAGAGCCTGGGAAATGGCTGTTCTCACTGACCGTTTTCTACGGTGGTTTTTAGGTCCACGATGTGGTGAAACGTGGAGACAGTGCTCGCTTCATGGGCACAGACTTCCTGTGTTCTGTACATCTGACAGTAGAGACTTTGTAAGGAGCACGCTGTAAAGCACTCTTAGAACCAGGAAATGGGCCTGGGCCATTGCCTGAATCCTCTTTTTCTAGTAGATGGAGACAGTGATTCCTGAAGAGGTGCAATGATACACCAGGTCACGGGCCAGCCAGCAGCAAAGCTGGGACTTACACCCAGTGCACTGTCACTTAAGCCAGTGTCTCTTCTGCTGCAGATTGTCACTCCATCAGAGCAATCCACTGGGTAGATTGAAGCCATACGGTGTTCCTGGGTCTAGTGAGCACAAACAGTCTAGGCCCCGCCCCTGTGGAGCTGAATGTCCTACTAGGGAGTCAACCAATAGTGACACAAGTCCCTGTACCACTACAGTGATCCCCGCTCTGAGCAGGTGTGGGCTACCAGAGGATGTGATCAGCAGCATTGGTTGGAGGGTGGGTACCGACCAGGGGCGTATGGCCAGACTCAGGGACCAGAAACGTGAGTGTGGCTGGAGCTCTGGGAACCTTATGCATATGCATCCTGCCATCCAATGAGGAAACCAGCAGGAAATCCCTGAACCTTGTATTCGTCATTTCATGGGAGTGTTGAGAAGTCAGATGAAGCCACATCTGTGAAGATGCCTAGCATGTGCTTTGCCCAGAGCGGGCAGGCGAGTTTATCTGTATTTCCTACAGCTACAGGCAGAGGTCCCCTGGTGACATCCCATCTGTTGACACTTGCAAGAAGAGTAGAGACATGCTCAGATGTGAGGATGAGGTGGGAGTGACTGGTGAAAATGAGTCCTCTCTGGGAAAATGCTGCCTTCCTAGAGCAGTTGCACCCCTCCCTGGTCACAGAGGACATTTAAACAGGAAAGAGCCAGACTGTGGTGATGTCAGGGGTGCTTACACAGAGCTATTCTCCCCCTCCACATCCATTTCCCATCCAGCACAGCCCCCCAGCCCACACTCCCCCAGAAATACCCACCGCAAAGCTGCCTGGAGGATGCAGGGATAGCTCAATGGGTCGAGCACTTGCCTTGTAACCATGAAGTCCAGGGATCAAATCCCAGCCCCAGCCTGTGCAAACCCATGTGCTGAACTGGAGTGCACCTCCCATTTAGAAAGTTCAGTTCCCGGCCCATGTGACCCCACATTCACCTGTGTGGAATGAAATTATGTTGAAACTAATGATACAACTATGGAGACTGCTCTGGGCCCTCCTCTTTCTCTGTCTGTTTGTCTCTCAGTAAAATAAATCTTAAAAATAAAAAAAAAAAGATGCCTGGCCACCCCTCCTCCTAGCTGTGAACCACTGTGAAGCCCATTCAGCCAACAGATAAATGACCAGATACGGCTTTACGTTGTCTGCAGAGTGGCAGTTGTCTAGGTTCTGGGATAACCAAACTGTAGCCCAGGGTCTACCTGGGAACCTGAATCCCTGAGGAATCCCCGGGGCTTTTCTTTGATTGGTTTCCCTTCGCCTTTCCTGAGGAAGTAGCCTCTGATGCCTTGGGATCGAAGACCATGCAATGGCTGTGTTCACACGTGTTTAAACAGTCCTCCCCATGTCCTTCCTCTCTGCCACGTTCCCATTCCCCGGACTCCCAGTGGCTACTTGCACAGGGACTGGCCAAGGTCATTCTGGGTACCCCAGAGCCCAAAGGGGCTCGTGAAATTTACTTTCTTTTTTTTTCTTAAGACCTGTTTTTTAAAAATTTATTTTATTGTTTGAGAGAAGGTGAGAGAGAGAGAGAGAAGTGGGGAGGGCCCAGAGCAGTCTCCATAGTTGTACATCACTAGCTGTGACATGGTTTCATTTCACACAGGTGGATGTGGGGCCGTGCAGGGTGGGAACCAAACTGGGGGCCTCCCACATGGGAGGTGAGAACCTTTGCCACCGTCGTAGTAGTCACTAGTTGTGCTGCAGTTCAGCATATGGGTTTGCATGGGTCGGGGCTGGGATTAGATCCCCGGACCTCTCGTTTGCAAGGCAAGCACTCAACCTGCTAGCTATCCTGGCATCCCTATCTTAAAAAGCAGCGTTTTTGAGATATAAGAATTTTAAGTCATTTAAAGTACAGTTCAGCAGTTTTAGGTATAGTCACAAAGTTGTGCAACCATCATCATAACCTAATTTTGGGACATTTTTATTATCCCAGGCAGAAACCTTCCCATTAGCTGTCTCTCCCCCAGTCCTAGGCAACCACACCAATTTACTTTCTATCTGTATAGTTTAGCCTTTTGGGGGCATTTCATACGAATGGAATCACCCTCCTCCTGTTAAATTAACTCCTAGGGGGAAGCCGGGATGGCTCAGTGGGTTAGGCGCTCACTTTGCAGCTCCGGGGACCGAGGATCGAATCCCGGCCCCGGCCCGTGCGGAACCATATGCTGAGCTGGGAGCTCCCCCAGTTCAGTTCTCTCTCTGTCTCTGTATCTCTCCCTCTCTCTGTCAAAAATAAAACTAAATAAATAAAAAGAAAAAGAAAAGTAAATTAAAATGTATCTATAAAAAAAATGTCTAAAAAAAAAAAAAAAATTTACTCCTAGGTCTTATATTCTTTCTTATGCCCTGCAAATGGAATTGTTTTCTCTATTCCATATTTGAATTGTTCATTGCTAATGAATAGAGACATAGCTGGTTTTTATATATGGATCTTGTATTCTATACACTTGCAGAACCTGTTTTTAAGTTCTCATAGTTTAGTGTATCCTTTGGATGTTCTATGTGCAAATCATCACGTCTGCAGAGATCTTTTCACTTCTTTTCCAATCCGTGTGCCCTTTATTCTTCTTGACTAATGGCTCTGGCTCAGGCTCCCAGTGCAGTATTAACCAAAGCAGTGAGAGCAGACATCCTGTTTTGTTCCTGATCTTAGGTGGAGAGCATTGTCCTTCCCCAGCAAATATGATGTCAGCTGGGAGTATGTGGCCTGGGGTCCCAACCCCAACCAGGGACTTCCATGAAGAAAGGTGCACAGGTGTCATTGTGGCACCAAGAGCGGAGAGAAGCTGTTAGAAGCGTTTTCAATAGGTGGGGGGAGGGAGTGATGTAACGCTGAGCTGGGACGATGTTCATGGGGCCCAGACAGGACGCAGCTGGCAGGGAAAACCTGGAGGAGGAGGCGGCGCTGACTGGGCTTAGCCAAAGCTGGAGGCGGATGGGCAGAGGAACCAGGGAGGGGCGACTCCTGGGAGGGCTGCAGGGAGGATATTCCTACTTTTTTGGGGTCATCTGTCTTTATCTTCACTGAGAGGCACCCCTGCCCACAGGACTGCAATACGCTTGGGCTCCAGACACCTCAACAACTTGCAGATCTTCACGTATGAGTATTTGGTTAGTGAGAGAGAGTGAGAGAGCACACGTGAGAGCAAGAGCAAGTGTGTGTACAAGTGCCCTCCCAACCCTGCTCCCTGGAACCTACCGGGCTGGAGGCTTCCTCCCTCCTAGGGTGTTCTAACACACACCCCACCCTCCACCCCATTCCCTATTGCTGGGAAATCAGCTGACTGCTGGTATTCAGGCTAATGGCTCTGATTAACCGAATGCTGACATCCCTAATATATAGGTTGCTTAATTAAAAGCCTGCTTGCCCGGCCAGCTTTCAGTGAAGCGAGCACTTCTTGAGCAGGGATTGTAGATTTCCAAAAGACTAGGGAGAAAATGATGTCATGTTAACAATATGTGACACCTTTATGATAGAAGTGCTGGGAGGTGCAGATTGGGGCTGGCCTGAGAAGATTGGAGCCAGGATAACCTAGGGGTGTGCTGCCTTCCCACAGTAAGCTCCAGGCAGCACCCACGGAACCCCAGTGCCCCCTCCCCCCAGCCACCCCCTGGTGACCCAACTTACTCATCGGCACCCACTTAGCATCTGCTACCACAGGACCTCAGCAAGGACTGGCTTCCTGAGCACAGCTCAGAGCTAGGAGTGCTTTCTCCTTCCCTAACTCTGGACCAAGGGAAGACCCGCCCTTTTCCTCCTTCCTCCCACAGGTATTAGTAACAGTTGTGAACAGACGACCAGACCTAACAACTGGCCCTACTAGGTTGAGTTCAGCCCAACCCCTCTTAGAAGAAATCTGAAGCATAGGTTTTCCTGTTTCCTTTTATTTTATGAACATTTAATAAATAGTTGTTTCAGATGTGTTTAAAGATCTCACTAAATAGGAACCAGCTATAGTCACACGTCTTTGAGACAGTGTATGAATGGTGACTGGAGGCAGCATGGTGTGTAGAAAGAATACATTTAAAGTTAGAACACCTGGATCAGGGTTCTGGGACTGGAGATACTTTTGATGATCACGACTGGGTGGAGGAGTTGCTCCTGGCATCTGAGGGGTAAAGGCCAAGGATGTTGCTAAACCCTGTGCAGTGTGTAGGATAGCCACCCACCACAAAGAATTACCTGGTCAAAGTATTAGGAGTGCTGAAGTTGAGAAACTGCCCTAGATAAACTTGTACAAGAACATTCACCGCAGCATTTTTTGTTTGTTTGTTTGTTTGTTTGGTTTTAGTTATAAAACTGGAATCATTCTGAATGACCATGAACAGCCATCACCAGGGTACATCTCAAAAAAGGAGCAAGTGGAAGAATATGATTCCTTTCGCACAGTTAAAACAGGCAAACTGCATGTATCATGTAGGGATACTTAAGTGTGTGGCACAACTGCGAAGACTGGCAGAAGTGTTATTACAGGCTGATGGTTCATTCTGGGAGGGAACCAGCTGAGCAGAGGCACCTGCGGGCTTCTATGGCATTACCAAAAGTTCTATTTCCAAAGTTAGAGAAGGAGGGTAGATTCATGACTATTTGTTTTACTACCATTTAGATGTATAAATATGCTTTAGAAACCCTTGTACAAAAATGTGTGTTTTCCTCACTATGCTGGGGACACAATAAGAGCAGCTAATGTGTTTTAAAAGCTAACTATGTTCTTTTGCAGTGACCTTGTCAGGGAGGGTATTTGGTTCGCAGAGAATGTTCAGGGAGTGACATATATCCTTCTAAGGCTGGAGCTGGATTTGAACTTGAGCAGTCCAGTGCTGGCCCCTGGTCCAAATCACCACATAGTGCTGCCGCTGCCTCCTGTTGGGTGCCATCTCCCACCTGCCTCCTCTCTCTCCACAGGGTCCGGAGACAAACGACCAGCCGGCCTCCCCCGGCAGGGGGCAGGCCCAAGCCCCAGCCCAAGCCCAAGCCTCAGGTGCCACAGTGCAAGGCTCTGTATGCCTATGATGCTCAGGACACAGACGAACTCAGCTTCAATGCCAATGACGTTATCGACATCATCAAAGAAGGTGAGTGCAAGGCTGCCTGGCTGGCTTCCCAGAGAGCATGCGGGCACATGCACAAAACTTGTTTAAGCATGAAGGGCATTTTCTTATGGTTTCCTCTAACTGAAACTTTCAGGGATAGGCCAGATGAATAGGCTCATTTTGATCAAGACTCCAGTTGCATTCATTTCATTTCTTCATTTATTTATTTATTCATTTATTCATTTTATTGTTTGACAGAGAGAAGGGGGAGGGCCCAGAGCAGTCTCCACAGCTATACATCATCAGTTTTGACATTGTTTCATTGCACAGGTGGATGTGTTGCCGCGTAGGGCAGGAACTGAACCGGGGGGCTTCCCACATGGGAAACAAGCCCCAGTTCAGCACTGGGTCCATATGGCTGTGGCTGGGACTCGATCTTTGGACCCTGTGGCTGCAAGGCAAGCGCTCAACCCACTGAGCTGTCCCAGCTTCCCTCATTTTTTTTAATGCTTCTTCTAGCTCTGCCCTCTTCTTTGTATCTGCCCTCTCCCTTCTTAGGCTATTTTTCCTCCTGGTAGCAAAATGGCTGCATCATTTCAAGACCCACAGATCAAACCATGTCTGAAATCTGCTTTGTGTCTGAAACTTCTCTTAGCCATTGGACAGATGTCCTAGGTTTCCCTTGGATTGGACACAATTGGTCATGTGCCCATCCCTGAACCAGTGTCTGTGGCAAGGCAAAGGCTATACCCCTAATAGGTTAGACCTGGCAGGGACTTCCCTGGGAAAAGGGAATTAGGCTTACCCCACCCACACTTTGTGGCCTCTTCATAATGAAGGTGATGGAATGGAAGCCAGGGAGGAAATCTATAACACCCATTATAAACATGGTCTGTGGGCTTGGCTGAATGCTTTATTACTTTATTAGGGAAGATAAGTTAGAATATAATATACATATAATAAAACATTAGTGCTTATGGAGACATCAAAAACAAAGATAACTCCCAACTCACAGAGTTAGAAAAAGCACAGTGACGGAAATGGCATTTGTGGAGAGGGAAAGAGAGAGAGAAGCCATGGAGAGTAGAAAGAGCAGGTCATTTTAGGGAAAGGAGCCGACACTCCTCCATGGTGCATAATCGCCAAGGAGATGAAATGGGAGAGGAGGTGAAGCTAGGCATGGCCTGGTCATAGAGGGCCCTGAAAGTCAGGCTCAAGATGTGAGACCCGAATAGGGGGAGCCGGATGGCTCAGTGGGTTAGGCACTCACTTTGCAGCGCCGGGGACTGAGGATGGAATCCCGGCCCCGGCCCGTGCAGACCCATGTGCTGAACTGGGAGCTCCCCCAGCTCAGTTCTCTCTCTGTCTCTGTATCTCTCTCTCTCTCTCTCTCTCTCTCTCTCTCTCTCTGTCAAAAACAATAAAAAAAAAAAGATGTCAAACCCGAGCTGCTCAGCCAGGGAGGGTCGCGGTGGTGAGCTGCCCAGGCTAAAAGCAGAGACGAGGAGTCTGAGAGATGTGCGACGTGGCCTTTATTCTCCACACAGGGCGAGGCGCCCCGGCGGTTTATATAACAAGGAAACACAAGAGGGGCGCGGGGCCCGTGAGGATCCCGGCGTGCATGCGGGGTACATTAAGCTCATGTGACTAGCAAAAATGCACGGCATTTTCCAGCGGAAGTGTGGCTACTCCGCTTGGTGTGGTCAATCTGGCCCAAGCCTAGACCACCTGGGGCGTTTTCCACTACTTTCCCCACACAAGAGAACTTGCAAAGACTGTGCAGAGTCATCCAAGGGTTAGGAATGGAGCAAGGACAACTTGAGTTAATGGTGGTCCTCGGCAAGTGTGGCTTTTGGGAAGAGGTGGCCCAGGGAAGTTTTAGGAATTGTGGTTTTTTTTACAGGTTTCTTCATCACATAGGCTCACTCTGAAGAGAATTCTAGGTCCCTGGACCAACATCTCTCTAACTGACCTTTGGGCATTATTTTTATCTTCTGTAACCATCTAGTTTTTCAGTTTTTAATAGCCATTTAGTATTCACCTTCAAAAGTGTGTGAGTGGGGCTGGGGGAGGGGGGACAGTTGGGAGTGGGCACCAGATATGTGGTGATGGAAGGAGAGCTGACTCTGGGTGTTGAGCACATAATGCGATGCATAGATGATGTAATGTAGAACTATACACCTGGAAACTGTTGTCAACCAATGTCACCCCAATAAATTTAATGATTAAAGAAAAAAGTATAAAAAAAAAGTGTATGAGTAAAACTAAATGTTAAAATAAACTCTAGTAAACACAAACAGGATTTTTATCACCAGCTTAGTTCAAGATATTGGAAATGATCTAATATCTAGTAATAGAAATTGGTTAAATAAGCTCTGATACATCTGTTCGGTAAACTTTGATGCAAGAAAGTTGTTTGTTTTTGAAGATTTATTTTACTGTTTTTTGACAGAGAGACACAGAGAAAAGCGGGGAGGGCCCAGAGTAGTCTCCATAGTTGTACATCATCAGTTTTGACATGGTTTCATTCCACACAGGTGGGTGGGGGCCGCACAGGGCGGGAACTGGGCTGGAGGCCTCCCACATGGGAAGCTCACCCCAGTTCAGCATATGGGTTCGCATGGACCAAGGCCAGGATTCAATCTTCAGTCCCCAGGGCTACAAAGTGAGTACTTAACCCACTGAGCCATCCCAGCTTCCCTAAAAAGTTTTTATTAAAGATAATGATGCAAAAGTACAGTATATTTATTGAAATGAAAAGAATGTTCATGGGAAAAAAGAAAATTAGTCTATATTATATACAAAATATAGACTGTGACTATAGTCTCATTTTCATAAAAATATAAAGTGCATATGGCTATATGCATGTATATTATATATTCATATATGTTATAGAAAATATTAAAGTGGTCTCCTTAAGTGTTGAATTTTAAGTATTACTTTCTTTTCATTTCTTAATGTTTTCAAATTTTTCTAGAGAAAATATGTATTGGGTATAATTTTAAAAATTACATTTGTATAAGATGTAGAGTCACTAACATCAAAACATGTTATAAATTATCACTGTAATTTCAAGTGTGATATGAATAAACATAGGTAAATACAGGATAGAATAGAATCCAGAAACAAACCCATCTGTATATATAGGTATATATTTTATGATAAATTGTGGCATTTGAGATCAAGAAAAGGATAGACAAGTACTTTTTTTATTTTGAAAATAAAATTAGATATCTACTTCATACACAAAATAACTATCAGATGAATTAGAGATCTAAAAATGTATAACTAAATCATAAAAGTGTTAGAAGGAACCCAAAATATTATATTAAAAGCCATCCTGTGGGAGACATCAAGCTCCCAAACCATATAGGATTTAACCTCATAAAAAGGCTAAATTAAAACCTTCTGTGGTGAGTAATACCAGGAGCAAAGTTTAATTATAGAAAACAGACTAGGAAAAAACATTTTACACATATAAATAGCTCTTCCACTTGAATAATAAGACAAACAATCCAGCCCAGAAGCGGACAACTCATAGCAGAGCCTCCCTGGTCATCAGTGAAATGCAAAGCAAATCATTTCACCTGCGACGTCACCAGAGGTTAAAATGTGATACAGTCCACATTTCCTTATCCAAATCCTTAGAGTTAAATGAGATTCAGAAATCAGAGATGGGAGTTTTTAGGAAGTTGATACTGGGGTGTATGTACATATCATATAAACACCTCTGGAAGGTTCCAGGGCAACAACCTAGCTCGATCAAAGTCACTGTTTCTGCTGTGAAACATGAGCATTCACACTCTGTGGGAAGAGACAGCATAAATAAACTCATGTCGATTCAGGTCAAGTTCTCCCATCAAATGAGTTACAGAAAACTTCTAATTTCAGAATATTCTGGGTTTTGTAATTGCACATAAAGTGTGGACTGTAATATCAGTCATCTGTCAAAGAAATAGTTACCTTCTGTCACTTTTTTCTCCTGGAATAGACTTTTGGGAAGGAAATTTAACAGTACTTACCACAATTTTTAAATCCCCTTGTCAAATTAATTACTTTGGATTTATATTTAACCCCTTCCACTAAGATTAATCTCAAATACTTAAATGTATAAAATAAACATAAAAGTCCTAGAAATATGAGAGTTTTTTTTAAATAATAGCAATGTGGGAAAGGATTTCTAAATGTAATATAAAACCAAGAAGCTATAGAATTATAGATCATTTGATTCAACTATTTAAATATTAAGATATAAAAAGCTATTAAAAATACGAGGGATGGGAAAGCTGGGATGGCTCAGCAGGTTAAGCGCTCGCTTTGAAGCCCCGGGGACCAAGGTTCGTATCCCGGCCCCAGCCCATGCGGACCCACATGCTGAACTGGGGTGTGCCCCCCGTTCAGTTCTTGCCGGGACCTATGCGGGAGGCTCCCAGCCCAGTTCCTGCCCTGCGCAGCCCTGTGCCCACCTGTGGAGTGAAACTATATGGAAAACTAATGTCAACTATGGAGACTGCTCTGGGCCCTCCCCCTTCTCTCTGTCTCTCTCTGTCTCTGTTTCTCTCTGTCAAAAATCAATAAAATAATTCTTTAAAAACAAATACGAGGGATATGTGCAACTCATGATAAAGACAACTGATAGAAAAATAGGGCAAATGATCTGAATAGTGGAATATATGCAGCTATAGAAGAGAATATGGAAGTTGTTTATATACTGATATAAATATGTATTATGCATTTATGCTATAATTTGTAAAAAGAAGGGGGAGTCATTTTTATAAATACTTGCCTTTATATACATGAAATATCTCTGGGAGAAAGTACAAGAGGTAGGTAACATTGCTTGCCCTCAAAGAGAGCTGGGTGGCTATTTCCACTGTTAATCCTTTTGTACTTTTGAAAGTACATTTGAAAGTACTTATCTATTACAAAACATAGGCTATATTTTTCTTATAAAGGATAATAGAAGTTTCATATTCTTTGATGTAGGAATCTCTCCTATAGAGCTACTTGGACATAGGCATAAAGATATATACATCGGAAGCCAGGATGGTACAGTGGGTTGAGCGCTCACTTTGCAGCCCCCGGGGACTGAGGATCCAATCCTAGCCCGGCCTGTGTGGACCCATATTCTGAACTGGGGTGTGCTTCCCATGCAGGGGGCCCCAGTTCAGTTCTCACCAGAGCAGTCTTACCATATGGGAGGCCCCAGGTTCGGCCCCCAGCTCTAGGGTCATGCCTCCCATGCGGGAGGTCCCTGGCCCAGTTTCTGCCCTGCACGGCCCACATCCACCTGTGTGGAAGAAAACCATGTCGAAAACTGATGATGTGCAACTCTGGAGGCTGCTCTGGGCCCTCCCCCTATCTCTGTCTCTGTCTGTCTCTGTTAAAAACAATGAAATAGGGGAAGCCGGAATGGTGCAGTGGGTTAAGCGCTCACTTTGCAGCGCCAAGGACCAAGGATGGAATCCCGGCCCCGGCCCGTGCAGACCCGTGTGCTGAACTGGGGAGTGCCTCCAGTTCAGTTCTCTCTCTCTCTCTCTCACTCTCTCTCTCTCTCTCTCTCTCTCTCTCTCTCTCTCTCTCTCTGTCAAAAACAATTTTAAAAAAAAACAATTTAAAAAAAAAATGAAATGATTTTTTTTTAAAAGACATACATGGATGGGTGTATTTTGCATTAATAGTGAAAAATTTGGAACACGTGTCCAGTAAGGGAATGGCTATGTAATGGTATACAGTGCAGTTGTTTAAAAAATGAGGTATAGACATAGAAAGATTATAACAGGTGTCCCAAAACATGCAAGAAGTAATTTTGATAGAAAACACAGGTTTATAATTAAAAATTGTAAACTTTTTATTGATTCATACAGTATACAGTATAGGGTTATGTATGGAATAGCATATCAGGTAAATGGCCTCCACAGCTTTGCTGGCACATACGCACTCTTTTGTTGAAATTTTCCATGATTGTTTTGCATAAATGTGACTGAATTTTGTTGATACAGCGCTCAATTTCCTCCTTCAAGGTGTGGGTGGTCGTGGGCTTGTTTGCATAAACCTTAGACTTCAAAAAACCCCAAAGAAAAAAGTCCAACGGCGTTAAATCGCATGATCTGGGCGGCCAATTCTGATCACCAAGCCATCAAGATGAAAATGAGCCTCATCGCTGAAGATGATTTTGTTCGAAAAATCAGCATCCACTTGTTGTTCCATAATCCATTCAGTGAACTCTATTCGCTGTGCGTGGTCAGTAGGCTTCAGTTCTTGAGTCAATTGAACTTTGGTGAGCCTGAAGATGCAAATCTTTCATGAGAATACGCTGTAGAGAGCTTCTCGAAACGTCCAATTCTTGACCACGGTGCCGAATGGATGTCCCTGGACTCTCAGCAACACTCTCACGAACTGCTTCGATGTTTTGTGTTGAGCGACTTGTTGAAGGACGGCCAGAGTGTTTAAGATCACTAATTGATCCAGTCTCCCTAAATTTTTTAATTAATCTCTTCACCGAAGGGAAGCCGGGATGGCTCAGCGGGTTAAGCACTCGCTTTGAAGCCGCGAGGACCGAGGATCGAATCCCAACTCCGGCCCAGGTGGACCCCATGCTGAACTGGGGTGTGCCCCCAGTTCAGTTCCAAAAAACATTTTTTTTAAATCTCTTCACAGTTGATGAAGTTAAATCACTATTCTGACCATATTTTGTACAAAAATTGCAAACTGTAGCTGCCAAACCTTCATTATTTTTAAAATATTGCTCAATAATGAAAACGCGTTGTTCTTTCGTGTGGCACTCCATTTTTTTTTTTTTATAGCTTTTTTTTTTTTTTATTGTTTTTGACAGAGAGAGAGAAAGAGATACAGAGACAGAGAAGCTCCCCAGTTCAGCATATGGGTCCACACGGGCCGGGGCCGGGATTCGATCCTCGGTCCCCGGCGCTGCAAAGTGAGCGCTTAACCCACTGAGCCATCCCGGCTTCCCCATGGCACTCCATTTTTAATAACCCTGAACTGTCAGCTGTCACGCTGTCTTTTTTTTGTAGTTGGCAACACTTTACCGTACAAATGACGCAAAATTCAAATCTTGCATGAATTTTGGGACACCTGTTACATCTAGGGGAAGCCTGGATGGCTAAGCGGGGTAAGTGCTCACTTTGCATCTCTGAGGACCGAGGCCTGGCCCGGCCCTGGCCCGTGGGGACCTATATGCTGAACTGTGGTGTGCTTCAGCGCAGCCATGACGCAACCAGCCAGTCTCTGCTGCCCAGCCGCTCTCCACAGCCAAGCCTGCTTGCAGAGGAGGCTGAAATGGGCAGGCCCTGGCTTGGCATGAGCCCGAGGCTACCCGAGAAGGGATGTGGGCCTCATCCCAGAGGCTGGGCCAGCCCTAAAGGGCCTCCAGCTGGAGGCTGTCAACCGACTCACACGTAGGCAGCAGGCTCTTCCCTGCAGAAGGTCCTGAGTGGGACACCTTGCATCTACTGTGGGGGAGGGGAAAAAACGTGGGTGGAGCCAAATCAGCCTCGTTCCCCTTGACTCTCGCCATCTGTCTCCCCACAGATCCCTCTGGCTGGTGGACGGGTCGACTACGAGGCAAGCAGGGCCTGTTCCCCAACAACTACGTAACCAAGATCTGAGGTGCACAGAGACTCTGACGCTCCGGGCAAAGGATCTCCAGGCGCGGACAGGGGAGGGGCCATTTGGGGGCCCTCCTTCTGGTTCCATAGTGAGCAATTGGCTTCTCCAAAGCCTGGAGTTCCTCTGGCATCTTCCCCATGGAGGACATTGAAAAGCTGGGTTGGGGAAGGAAAATGTCGCTTCATAAATGATCCTAAAAGGTAGCCTATTGGTAGGAACCCAGAAGGGCAGAAACAACCACCCACTAAGCTTTATTTATTCTATTTAAACCTGGTGAGAGGACAGGCGAGGTCCACTCGGACCTCGTTGGCTCTATGGAAACAGTACCCCGCTTGCTCACCAGGCCCAGGGAATGGCTGTAGGCGGCCGCTGACAAGTGCCTTTAGTTGAAGAGCACATTTCTTTCATCTCTTTTCCTTACCTGACACACATTCCTCTCTGCCACCTTCCCTCAGGGAGGGCCCGCTCTCTGCAGGTTGGGCTTGGCATGAATGGGCATTTCCTGTGCAGATGCCAAGGGCCTGCTGAGCCCACAGGTGCAGGGGGCACAGGTTTACACGTGTGGGACCATTGGGCTGCCAGGCTGAGCAGGCGCAGGGGGCTAGGTTGCTGCCTCGCTTTCTCTGGGTCTTCAGTTAGAATGTGGCTGGCCCATGTTGGTTTTGTGTTTAATGCTGTACCTATTACTAGAAGGGTCTCTTTGTGTTTTTCAAGCTGTACATTTATAAAAACAGATCATATACTGTATATATAAAAATCTCAAAATGGTAGAAACTTGTATGAATGTACTAAGTAGTATTCCACTGTACTTATTATTCATAAGGTAGGTTTTCTTAAAACTCGCACCAGGTACTTACAAATGTGCCCTACTCCTTTTCAGCTATAGAACCAGTGTTACTGCCTTCTAGCTCAGTCCCTGCAAAGCCTTCCCAACCCTTTCCCTGCAGGTAATTTTCCTCTGACCCCTTCTGCCTCCCTCCCGCTACCTCCTAAATAAATAAAGGAATTCATGAACCACCTTGTTCTTTCTCGACATTTGTTAAGGGTTAAATTGTGTCACCCCCACAAAAAGATATGTTGAAGTCCTAACCCCCAGCACCTCTAAATATCACCTTATATGGAAATCGGGTCTTTACAGAAGTAATCAAGTTAAAATGATGTCATTAGGGTATGCCCTAATCCACTATAACGAGTCCTGAAAAAAAAGTCAGGGGAGGGGATTTGGACACAGATTGACACACAGGGAAAATGATGTGGAGTCAGCCATCTACAAGCCAAGGAGAGGGTCTGTAACAGATTCTCCCTCAGCCCACAGAGGGACCCAGCCTTGCCCACACCTGGATCTTGGGCTTCTACCCTCCACAGTTGTAAGACTAAATTTCTCGTTAAACCACCCATGAGGTGGTACTTTGTTAAGACAGCCCTAGCAAACCCATGCAATGTTTATTGCAGTAATAATGGAAAGTTGAGGAAAATGTAATGTGCATCAAGAAGGGAAAAATTGCTGCCAGTCATTTTTTAAAGATTTTTCTTTATTGTTTTTTTGAGAGAGAATGGGGAGGGCCCAGAGCAGTTTCCATAGTTGACAGCATTAGTTTTCCATACAGTTTCACTCCCCAGGTGGGCACGAGGCTGCACAGGGCAGGAACTGGGCTGGGAGCCTCCCACATAGGCCCAGGCAAGAACTGAGCTGGGGGCACACCCCAGTTCAGCATGTGGGTCCGCATGGGCCAGGGCCGGGATTCGATCCTCGGGCTCTGGGGCTGCAAAGCGAGTGCTTAACCCACTGAGCCATCCCAGCTTCCCCATGCCAGTCATTCTTAAGCTAGTGGGAAAGTAGGGATTGACCAGCACACACTTTTTTGTTATTTCAGGATCCCCAAGTCTATGGGAAAAAATTATCAGAAGTTACATATGAGGGGAACCCGGGATGGCTCAGTGGGTTAAGCACTCACTTTGCAGCCCCGGGGACCGAGGATCGAATCCCGGCCCCGGCCCGTGCGGAACCATATGCTGAACTGGGAGCTCCCCCAGTTCAGTTCTCTCTCTGTCTCTGTATCTCTCTCTCTCTCTCTCTTTGTCAAAAATAAAAATATATTAAAAACTAAAAAAAAAAGAAACATATGAGGGAAGAAAAAGGATATGAATTTGGAACAAAGTAAACCATTTAATTCTATGTTTTATCAAGAACAAGGAGCAAACTTGATTCAGTAGCAATAACAAAAAGTATTTCAGTGACCATTCAAGAGAGAAAAATAAAGCCATAATATGACAAGAGGAAAGGTGATTACCTCACTTGACTATTTTACTATTGATACTAATAGTCTCTGTGTTTTACAACGGACTCCAGTCCTGGACTCACCAGAAGTGGGGGGAGGGAGACAGAACCAGAATTGGAACTGGAAGCATCGTGGGCTCCCCACAGCCTCAAGGCCAGGCTGCCTTGTCATGGGCAGCAGTGCCAAGATCACCTTCCACTGTTACCATCCACCCCTGGCTGGCTAGAAGCTTCTGGTTTTCCTCCTAAAAAATCAGTCCTGAGGTAAAAGAAGCCCAACTTAAAAAGAATATGGAGCTAACTGACAAGTCTGGATTAACCATAGGTTCTTTTAATAGGGCTATCTTGAGGGTAAATCTTAAGCTTTGGAGGAACTAGGGTGACCTTGATAGACAATGGAAAGAATCACAACATGTGCAATTGCTTGAATAAAAATTTACTGGCTTTAAATAATTTTCCCTAATGTTAAGCATGGAAAGGAGGGAGGGAGAAAGGAATCACCATGGGGGGAAATAAATCAGTCCTGGCGGCTTTTAATGTAATTAAATGTGTGTGTAACAGACCTCTCAGGCTCTAGGTGACCAAACAGGAACTGGGGGGAACTGTCATCCATAGGGCAAGCCCTGGTTCCCGCACCCATGTGCCTTGCCCAGGGCCAGGCTGGAGGTGCTCCACAAATGTTGCTTGAATAGGCAGGGGAATTCATGTTGACAGGTGAAGAAAACTTCAGGTCACTGCCCTAGGTTCCCTCTAATCTCTGCATCTAGCCAGGCCTGCCATTTTGTTCACTGTTCAGTTAAACAGACATGTAAGCAGTTCGAGTATCAGGTAACTTAGGAGAACATACAAGAGGTTCAAAGGGCCTTCCCTGCCTTCTAGAACATGCCATCCTGTTTGGGATAAGGGGTGTGCATGCATACATTCACCACATGTGGAATAGTAGAAAGTGCTGTGTAGAGATACGACATCCCTGTAACCAAAGGTTTGAAGTAACCAAGAACCGGTGAGTAGGCTTGAATGTGGGCCCTCGGGCAGAGGTGTTTGGACTAGCAGACCTGCAATTCTCTAGCCCATTGGCCTCAGAGTCCCTTTACCGCCCTCCATATTATTTTAAAGATTTATTTGTATTGTTTTTTGACAGAGAGACAGACAGACAGAGAGAAGGGGGAGGGCCCAGAGCAGTCTCCATAGTTGACAGCATTAGTTTTCCATATAGTTTCACTCCACAGGTGGGTGCGGGGCTGCGCAGGGCAGGAACTGGGCCGGGAGCCTCCCACACAGGCCCCGGCAAGAACTGAACAGGGGGCACACCCCAGTTCAGCATGTGGGTCCACATGGGCCGGGGCCGGGATTCACTCCTCGGTCCGCGGGGCTGCAAAGCAAGCACTTAACCCGCTGAGCCATGTCAGCTTCCCCTCCCCCGTATTATTGAAGAGACAGTTCTGCTTTTATTGATTACAGCTATCAGTATTTACCATGTTAGTAATTCAAATTGAGAAAAGTTTGAAACACCAACAAACACACATTCCACTAACCGCCAAAGTGATGGCATCATCATATGTCATGTAGCCTCTGGGAGATTCAACCATACACTGACAGAATGAGAGTGAAAAAAAAGCAAATAACATTCTAGAATAATCATGAAAATAGTTTTGGCCTCATGGACTCCTTGACGGAGTCTCTTGAGGACCCCCAGGGGTTCCCAGGCCACATTTTGAGAACCGCCAGAGGGGCTAAGTGCTAATGAAGAGGAGGTGCAGCCAGGAGGGTAGCGCTTTTCTGAAAACATGCAAAAGGGCCACTGCTTCCACAGTGCTTAGGGAAGCAAGACTGGTGCCCATGCAGAGGGCAAAGGGTGAAGCCTTCTTAAGAGCTTGCTAACCCACCAGCACAGGCACATCCCAACATGCCCCCCAGCCCATCTGATCAAACGTGACTCACCACCATTACCAAGTCCAGCCCCATGAGGGCTGAGGGGATGAGGAGCACTCAGTTTCTTTCTTTTTTTTTTTTTTAATTTATTTTATTGTTTTGAGAAAGAGAGAGAAGAGGGGAGGGCCCAGAGCAGTCTCCACAGTTGTACATCATTAGTTGTTACAGTTTCATTCCACACAGGTGGATGGGTGGCAGCGCAGAGCAGGAACCAAACTGGGGGCCTTCTGCATGGGAAGCGAGAACCTTCGCCGCCATCTCGGCAGTGACCAGCTGCGCTGCAGCTCAGCATAAGGGTTTTCAAGGGCTGGGGTCAGGATTTGATCCCCAGACCTCACGGTTGCAAGGCAATTGCTCAACATGCTGAGTTATCCCGGCACCCCGTTTTCTTTTTAAAGGACATTCCCTGCAATGTGCACACCCCATGTCCACTCATATTATACTGGCCAGAACTTAGTCATGTGGCCTCAACTGCAAGGATGCAAGGGAGGCTGGGAATCTTGCTGGAGACAATCCCTGCACAGAGAGCCAGGGAGAGAGAGAGCTGCTTCTTCCTTCCAGGCAGAGATACAAGAACAAGTGAGAGAGAGACAACATGACTGCCACACAGCTGGGCTTATATTATACATAATCCAAATCCTTTCCCTTTTTTGACTCCCTCTAAACCCCTCCCCAAGCCCTGCCTCTAGTTGCTATTTTACAGGTGGTTTTCTGGGTAGTTTCATTAGTGAGTGGGGTAGAGTCTGGTTTCAGGAGAACATGCACAGAGCATCTTTGATGGAGAGAGAGCTTCTATGTTCGTGGCAACCCTCACTTTTGTGGTCAAGAGTAGAAGCCATTCTGAAATGTTGCCACCTCCCTCCTTGTTTTGTGTCTCTTCAAAGGCCTAGCCAATCTTCACAATTCCTCCTGAATTTAGAAACTCACTTTTACTCCTGCCAGCTAACCTTGTTGCCTTTGCCTCTTACTGTACTCTACCTGCCCCACTCCAACCAGCATAGCCTAGCCCTAGACCAGGGGTCTTTAAACTTTTCAGCCCACGGGCCGCATTAACTATCAAACAGCAGTTTGGGGGCTGACTACACACTCGAGGTCCAAATAAAAAAGAATCAAAACATAGATGTTGTTTTTAATTATTTATTTAATATTATTTTATTCAGATAAAAAGGTCTCCACAGGCCGGATGAGAGGGCCTCGCAGGCCGCCGTAGTTTGGAGACCCCTGGCCTAGACTAAAATCTCCACTTTGCAAATAAGAAGGCTCATTGTGGTTCACTACCTTGCCCAAGGTCACACAGCTCTTAAGTAGAGGAACCATTTGAACCCTGATCTGATCCCCAACACCCATGCTTTTAATCTTGGTCTTCAACAAATATTAAGGAGTTTGATAGGCAGTCTAATTGTCAACCTTTAAACTTCTGTTATCTCTCAGAAGAAAACTAAAAAAAGCTCACAAATAGGATTCAACAGCTATAAATCTGTAATTGCCTTGATGGGCAAGAGCTGTATCTAACACCTTTGAAAACCCAGTTTCAGGGTCTCTGCTCTCCAAATACTGTGGTTACATCATTCTCATTTTCTAATTTCAGTGTTGTTATATTATGACTTCTACTTTTGTAAGTTTATTTCACATTTGTAACACTTTAGTTTTGGGTGCCTGTTGTGGCACATAAGGAAGTATCTTAAAGGTCTTTTTATGACATCCTGGAAGTAGACATTTCCTGAGTCATAGTATTTGATATTTAAGCAAAGTATGTATTAAAGAAGCTACAAAATATTTTTGGAATATGCCTACAAAATCCATCCTCTCTTGATGAGAAGCTGGAGCTCAAGCATCCCTGAGAAATAACTTTGCTTTTCAGAGTCAGGAAGCTCTTTCATGGTCTCACTTAGTTACCAAGTCAGTCTAAGGCTGCCATGGGAAAGTTTCACCATCTCAGCAGGGTTTTTTTATAAAACTTGGGACTTCCAAAATACGAAGATATCCAGTCTCCCTAAATGTGCAGGCAGCCCTGGCCCGCCCCAGGCAAGGAGCGAGCTAGCGAAAGCCAGGTCCTCCTCCCCTCTCCGGGACAGTCACAGCCCCAGCCCAGCCACAAAGTGCGGCACCTGTGGATTTCTGTCCTGCAGAATGCAGCCTTCACCACTCCAGGTTGAGAAAATGCCGAGTTAAATTAGCTTCCTGAAGCTTCTCCGGGCCTTTATGAATCTTACATGTTTGCGATGCTTCCCAGATGCATTTGACTCTTTTTCTCTCAAAAGACCAATGAACATCTTGTTGAACTAATGGTTTAGGAAGTTGTTGCTATGAGACTCATTTATTTTATGAGGGTGGTTTGGGTTCTTTTTTAGTGCTTAGAGATTGAGAACGCATTCCCCTTTAGAAAAATATGTTAGATGTGATCACATGCCTACTCAAAAAAAAGTAACCCATAATGTAGTTGAAACAGCCCAACAGAAAAATGCGTTCTAAGTAAGGTGACCAGATTTTAACATTGGTAAAGTGGGACACCATTGACCGGGGGTGGGGTGGGGGTGGGGATGGGGGTTCTTGATTAAAAATTTGGTCTATCTCCCGCCATTCCCTAGCTTGTCGTGCATTCTTTCCAAAAATCGGGACTGTCCCGCCAAAAGCGGGATGTCTGGTCACCTTAATTCTAGGTTTCAGCTTTAACTAGATGGCATAGGCCCATTTTCTCTTTGCAGATGTGGCCCCTGAGGACTGCTATTCCTGGTCTCTACTCAGCCTTTGAGACACACTGCGAGGGTCACAACTGGTGGCGATCGCCCTAGTGGGTCAGGTGTTCCTGTGTAGGATTTAAGAGGAAAGACGAGTAGGTTCTGGAAAGGTAATTGGCATGGTTAAGTTTTCATAATGAATCAATCTTTTTTATATTCAAGAAGTTTGGGACTGGGTTGGCATTCACTAAAGCCAAGTTCTAGTCTTTTCTATTTGAGAAAATGGTAGGAAGGTTTTTCCCAAAGCTGTAAAAGCAATAAATTTATATGCTATTCGTAATAGCTCAGAAAGAAATTAGTCAAAGCAAGCATCTACTGAGTTTTTCAGTATACAATGCACAAATAAATATACATAGGATACCTTAAGAAAAACCAATAGCTTTATTTTTTCTCAGTATACATTTAGAAAATAAGCCTGAGAAGAGATTTCATGAAACAGACCAGAGGATTATATACAAAATCAAGAATTCCCAATCAGCAAGACAAAGTGCACAGACGAAGTGCTCTTCCGTGAGGGCCCTGGCAGCCTAGGACCGTCCCATCACAGGTGAGGCAAGCTCTTTGATGACTTTTGAATTTAGCTGGGGAATCGTGCTGATCTTCAGAAGTTTGCTGCTTGCATACTTATTCTTGATAGCCTGCAAAAGTCATCTGTGATTAGGCACATGCCAGGACCTCCTACCCCCTTATACCTTGTTCCTAATCTAACTTACAAGAATCAAAGGGCCAGACCCACAATTCCAGGTGGTGTGATGATGCCAAAGCCGGTGAGTACTCTGAGGTCAAAGTACATTGTGCCTGACAATTTTCTTCCATGCCTAGTAATGGATAAAGGCCAGCTGGAAGCTCAGCTGATGGGGGACCAAATGATTTCCAGGTCCAAGGAGGGGTTGGAGGAAGGAGCAGTGTTCACCATACCTAAGTGCCATCAGGACATAAGCTCACCAGGACTGGCAGCAATAAGTGACAATAAAAGTAAGCGGCAACTAGTGCTTAGCAGAGCCCAGACAATACCCTCAGAACTGAAACACCCTGCGCTTCCAGTGTGCTAAGTCACGCCGAAACCACACCGAAGGAAGCCAATCAGGCTGTGAGGACACCTGTACAAATGCTTTGCTCTGTCACCAGACCCTTGATAAGCTGATACTCAGTGTCACACAAGCATAGGAGAGCATCCAATCTCCTCTGGCTCCTTCTCTCAGGTGGGCCACAGAGAGAATGCCACCAGGCCCCCATGACGATTCCTGAATGGGCTTCCTGCCCTCATTCCTCACCATGCTTGCTATTCAGGTGACTTTCAGTCATCGTCCCAAAAGATCCTGGACAAAGGCCCTGACTAATATCACCTGAATACCAAAGCTTTCCATGGGGCTGTATTGAGGTGAGCCCTTGTTCCAGACCACAGGGTGACCAGCCCTCCCTACTTGCTGAGTGCCCACCCCAGGACACCAGGATGGGCATGGATAAATACGCTGAACAGCTGCCCACTGACGACTCGGCCTGAGCATCGTTGGCCTCTACCTCATTAAAAAAAAAAAAAAATCTGCTTTCAGAGTTTATCAGTATGCTTCATTCCTTTGCTATTCTTGAAAAATATAGATTCTGTGCTAATAGACTCTCACATATGCCAATATATTTACATGAAAACACACACACACATAGATACACACTCTCATATAGCAAACCTATAATCTAATGCTTTTCACAGCTTAGGAAAGAGTACTTACAAATTTGTGTAAAAAAAAGTACTTACGATGAATTTCGTTAAGTTTTCATTCACTTTCACTACATTCTTGGCCATGTGCTGCATGACTTCCAATACTTCATTCTCTGTGTATCCTGTGTAATATTGCTGCTTTAAGTTCTGGAACACAATGCAAAGAGAGGGGACAAGATAAAGCCTCCCCCTTCTTTAGAAGAACATATCTTACACATATCTTACTTCTGAAAAGCTATAAAAGAATATTCTTAACCATCTGGAAATTCAACTTCAGCCCTAATCACTACCATGGTACCAGCAAAACAGCCAATGGCTGGTGTTTCTTTAGTCTTTTTAAATGTAAACAAATCCCCTTTTCTTTACTTCAAATGACATTCTTTTTTGAAGGATCCAGGGCAATTGCTCTTATAAGGTCCCACATTTTGGATTTGTTGGAGTGTTTCCTGACAATTGAAGTCGTGTCAAACATTTTGGGCACAAATTCTGTAAGAGTGAGATATAGACGAGGGCTGTCCGGCCACGTATCCAGCCATGTAATATGGAAAATAGAGGCATTTATGGCTGGATTTTTTCTGGAGACCCCTGGTATGCTTTCTTTTGCACAGGAAGACACATCAGGTCAGGTGGTCCCACCACTGGTGAAGTCCAGCTCTGTCACCGGGGTAAGGCGGTAACTACCAGACCTCCCCATCATAAAGGTGCAGTTTTTCTTCAGTATTACTGTATCTCTGTCCGGTGATATTGAAACCATGTGAATCTTGTTCCCCCAAATTATCTCACCTATGATAGAAGCATCAATTGATGATCCTTGCCTGAATCAGTTATTACACTGGGGATTAAAAATTGGTGGATTTCTAATATATATTTTTTTATTATTGTTTTTGACAGAGAGAGAGAGATACAGAGACAGAGAGAGAATTGAACTGGGGGAGCTCCCAGTTCAGCATATGGGTCCACATGGGCCAGGGCTGGGATTCGATCCTCGGTCCCCTGCGCTGCAAAGTGAGCGCTTAACCCACTGAGCCATCCTGGCTTCCCCCTGGATTTCTAACTCTACCGTTCTTCCTACTTTTAATTACGTACCTAACATTCTACTGATAAAAAAGAAAAAAGGCCCTTCTTTCCCTCCCTCCCTCTCTTCTTTTTCTCTCTCCATTTTTTCCTCCCTCCCTCCCTTCTCTTTTGCATCTCTTTCCTTCTTTTGTATCATTATGGACATGTAGATTTTAAAAAATGCATCATAATCTATTACTGTTACTATTCTTTGTAATGCTCAAATTTGGTAAAGGCCCTTTCAAGCCAGTTCCTATGTCCTTTTGATGTGACCCCACTGATCTTTTTTGCTTGCTACCTGCTACATACAAAGTGGTCTAGGCTCATCTGTACTTCCCCTGCCACAGCCGTAGAATCAATTATTTCTCTAGTTTCTAAGTGATATTCAGTATTCAAGATGTGAGAACTAGGTATGTTCATTGCTCCTGAGTAGTCACTGTTTCTAGGCCCTTTCATTATGACTTTATTGATATTTCCCAAACAGATTTAATATTATAGGAATTTTCTTTTTGTTTTTAATTGTTAATATTTTAGGTTTCTTATAAAAATTTTAGTCCTTAATCAAAAATATATTTATTCCTCCTTCCTAACCAGTCCCCCCTCCTCACACCATAGGTAACCATTTTCACTAGTTTCTGGTCAATTCTTACTGTATTTTTTGAAAAATTAGCAAATACATAACGTGTCAACGGTATACGCCTGTGTAGAGAACAGCTCTGCTATGTGCCTGGACAATCCACAGGCCACTCAGGCAAAGGCCGGAAGCACAGCTGATCCGTCCTGGCAAGATGCTCTGAGAGCCTCCAGGAACATGCAGGGATGGCAGGCTGAGGAGGAGCTGCCTGCATGTCAGCTCCCGCTCACCTCCCTGTCTCCCCTACATGGCTGTTAGGAGACTTTCACCCCCTGGGTGCTGAGGAGGCTTGTGCTCTGCTGCTCAGGGGGCAATTACAACTGCTTAAGGGCAGTCTAGACTTGGCTCATGCACAGAGGCCCGTGCCTCTCACCGCAGTCATCTGCCCCTTTCATTTCAGTGTGGTCCCCTTTGGTGTGTGAGACAAGGACCTTTGCATGAATCTAAGAGGGCTCATTTTGCCTATTCTGGCAAATCAGTCGGGCTTTGGCCTTGCTTTGTCTTGAGTACTTCACAACTTGCTTGTTTCACTTGGCATATCAGTTCTTAGTGGCCTACCTCACCCTTTATGACTCTAGAGTACATCTGTGTACCACGGTGCCATCACCTAGTCTCCATCTGAACCAGTCCAAGCAGCTTTCTTTAAGGCCTTTGGATTTTAACAGTTGCATCAAGGATAGCGTTGGGACAATGCTAATAAGACCTTTTTAATCAAGAGGGCCTAAAATATAATCAATTAATTTCTTCTTAAATCCAACTCACCCATTTTCCTTGGCCTAGAACCTTCTGGGACAGGCAGGAAGCAGCCGCTGCCACCTTAGAAGGGTAATGATGCACCATGTCGTAGTCAATGAGAGTCAGCTCCATCAAATATTTGGCTAAAGTGTGCTGTTCAACATCAACCTACAAAAGAACAGCTGGGTCAGTAAGAACCACAGTTGTTATTACGCTTGCAAAATCCTGGGTGAATATCTAAGAACTCAAATCTACTTCACTCACTTTTCTTTCCCAGGAATTCCTCCATTCCAAAGTATGCTACAAACAGAATAAGAGGTCTTTTCCCTTAAGAACGGGTGAGATAAGCATTAGAGCATATCTAAAAGATGATTCCCATAAATTCACAAGCTTCCTTTTAATTGGGTCAGTGTTTCTGGGGTGAGACAACAAGCAGTGAAATAAAAGTCTCCTACAGAACTGGAGGCACTTACCTCCCCAGCTTTTGATGCCCGCCTTAAGAAATGCAGTGGCAAAGGTCGACCCAGCTCAAATTTCAGTTCTTTCAAGATTAGAGTTTCCATTTCTCGGATTTGGGAACTGGTATACGCATTGTCTGTGATGTAAACGAAGTCTTCAATATTTGGAGAAAACATCTCCTCATATTTGGAAGCCAAGAGCAGAGCTGTAATCCCAACCAGTTGAAGTTTCTTACGGGAGACTGGCTGAACCTAAGTGAAGAAGACTGTGTTAAAAGTCATTTCTAACAAGACTGGGGCTTTGGGTGGAAGAAAGTGAGAGGGAACCAAGTTTTAGAGACGTGACATCACCTCTGCTCACACCCCTCTTCTGGGCACAGAAAAGCTAAATGTTAATAGCAGGGACCACCACAGCAGCTGTCTTTTATTGAGTTCTCACTATGTGCCAGGCACAGTGTTAAGATTCTATCACCTCATCGAAGCTTCACAAAAATCCTAGGAGGGGAAAGCCGGGACGGCTCAGCGGGTTGAGCGCTCGCTTTGAGGCCATGAGGACCGAGGATCGAATCCCGGCTCCGGCCCAGGCAGGACCCACGTGCTGAACTGGGGAGTTCCCACAGTTTGGTTCTCTAACTGTCTCTGTCTCTGTCTCTCTCTCTATCTGTCAAAAAGTAAAATAGAAATAACTATGCACTG
>PVKE010010895.1:0-41461 GCA_004027555.1 Craseonycteris thonglongyai
TTCATTTCAAGGAGTTCCTTTTGGTTCTGCTCTAGCTTCTCAATTTTGTTGGTAAAGTACTCATTTTGCTCAGCAAATTTCTTGTTGAGGTCATTTAACTGTGTCTGGGTACTTTGCCAGCATTGAGTGAGCTCTCTGAGTGTCTTGATTAATGCAGCCCTGAATTCTGTTTCACAAGATTTGATTCCAAGTGTGCAAGGTCCTTTACTAAAGACTGCCCCTGATCTTCTGGAGCGGCTTTGGATTCTGAGGTGTGCATTGTGTTGGATGTGGTTCTTTTTGCTTTACGCATGAGTCTGTTTTCCCTCTCGGGCGTTGCCTATCAGATGGGCTTCTCTTTATTTTTTCTTTTGGACTCAGTTGTGGGAGAAGGAGATTTTGGGAGAGGGTTGGGGGAAGCAGACAGCTTCTGTGTCCTGGGGCACTTCAGGTTGCTGTCTTAGCTGTTAGATAGCAGGGTAGTAAAGGTGTGGCTAGGGGTGGGGGCATGTGAGTAGGAGCTAGGGCAGGCCTGAGACACAATATCAGATCCCTGTTTCAGCACAGGGGCTGGTGGTTCAGTGCGGGCGGGGCGCAGGAGCTCTGATCTTTCCTCCTCCTGGCCACCCCTCCTTCAATTGTATCTGTAAGGCACGCCCGCAGGGCAGCACTTGGATGGGCTGGGGCTTGGCAGAGGCCCTGGTCGGCTGCGCAGTCCCGCGCACAGGCAATGACACCGTGGAGACCCGGCTGGCAGCCCAGGTGCGCGCGCGGTCTGCAACGCCCCAGAGGCCCGGTGGGCGGGACGCCAAAAGCCTGGGTGCGCACACGCAGTGATGTGCAGCGGCCCAATGGGCAGGGCGCCGAAAGCCCAGCTGTGCACTTGCGCGCTGGCAGCGGTGCCGCAGTGGCCTTGTGAGCGGGGCACCAAAAGCCCAACTGCACGCTGGCAAGCAGGCAGCGGTGTTGCGGAGGCCCGGTGGGCGGGGCGCCGAAAGCCCTGCGCGCACAGGCTGTAGCTCAGGCGGCAGCCGCTCTACGCTCCCGGCTCTGTTGAGACCGCCGGATTCACTCCAAGCACGTCCAATGCAGCTGTGCCCACTGAAGCCCCAGCCCTCACTCCAAGAGCCCTGTCCTCAGCAGGCGCTCCCTCACAGTCAGTCTCCTCCGTAAATCAGGGGTGCTGAGCTGTTGTGGGCTGGTGCCCTGTTCTCACCCCGCCCGCCGGGAAGTGCCGCCGCCCTGCTCCGCAGTCCCTGTTCCACTTTAGGCTCTGTGATCTGATTAGGGCACTGTATGCTGTCCCTTGAGTTCGGATGCCAAATTGTCCTGTCTTATGGGGATTCCACGCTCCCCAGGTCTCGGCTTCCAGCCTGCCCCCGATCCAGCTCCACTGTGACCGTAGTCCCCCAATCCCCCTTTGTTTTTGCCAGCCCCGGGCCGCACTCCGCGTCTCTGTCCCCGAACCGCTGCTTCCCCTTTTCTCTCCCGCTCTCCCCCTTTTTCTCTAACCTTTGTGTGTTGTTCCGTGTTGTGTGGTTCTCTTAGTTGAGGTTTCTTCTCAGGGTTTCCCCTGTGGATTCCCCTCTGTTCACAAGGCCCTTCCCAGGCAGTTATCGGCGTTCTCCTCTCATGCCGCCATCTTGGATCTCCTCTAATTTTTTAAAAAAGGTTTATTTTATTGTTTTTGACAGAGACAGACAGAAAGGGAAGGGCCCAGAGCAGTCTCCATAGTAGCACATCATCAGTTTTCAACCTGGTTTTGTTCCACACAGGTGGGCGGGGCCTCAAGGGGTGGGAACTGAGCTGGGGGCCTCCCACATGGGAGGCACGCCTCCTTCAACCAGGGGCCGAATCAATGGATGAGAACTGAACTGGGGGCCTCCTGCATGGGAAGCATACCCAGTTCAGCATATGGGTCTGCACAGGCTGGGGCCAGGATTTGATCCTCAGTCCCCAGGGTTGCAAAATGAGTGCTTAAGCCACTGAGCCATCCCGGCTTCCCCGAGAGTTAATTTTAAGGAAAGGGAAATGAATGATGGCACTATCGGAATGGGAAAGGCTAACTTATATAAGCTTTCAGATAACTCTGGGCTGTGGTTTCAGTGGCTGGGTAGGTGTGTTGAGCTTCTTGGAGGAAGAAACAGTGATGAGCAGGAGGCCTCAACGGTTTACTTCTAACATTATATCAGAGTAACTTCATTTTTTTCTTAGAGTTATTATGGAGACCAGAGCAGGAAACAAGCAAGCATTGAGTATGTGGCCCTAAGCAAGGCACTTTCTTGTGAGAAGGTGGGGAAATTGGGTCTGAATTCAGAGCCATTAGGAGACCCTATACTTGGCTTAGTAATCTTTCCTCATGCCTAATGTCAAGTGCCCACTAAGCCTAGAGGATGCATCATAGGATGTCCTGACTTAGAGCCTAAGTCCAAATCGTGTGCACACATCACAGCATAGAGCCATGTTTCTCAAAGTGCAGTGGTGTCTAGCCAGCAATCTTTGGGGCCCCTGGGGACTCATTAGAAACGTGGGCTAGGCCTCATCTCAGACCTCCTTAATCAGAAACTCTGGAGGTGCAGTCTGGCATTTGGCTTTAGCCAGCTCTCCAGGGAATTCTGATGCATGTGAGAAGTGTGCAAACTGCTAATGTGCAACATTGGTCTGAAGCTGTAGGGAACTTGTCAGAATCACCTGCGGAACTTGAAAAACTATTCTTGCTTTGGGTATTGTCCCCAGATATTCTACCTTAATTAGCATGGGTTGTGCCCTGGGCACCAGCATTTTTTAAAGTTCCCCAAGTAATTCTCATGCAGAGCAGAGTTTGAGAACCACTGGTATGTACACTCCGTGTTCAAAGTGTGACTGAGTGCAGGCACTATCAGCCTTCTTGAGAGCTTGTTAGACACAGCATCTTGAGTCTTACCCTAGACTGGGTGTCCAACCTTTTGGCTTCCCTGGGCCACATTGGAAGAAGAATTGTTTGTATCACACATAAAATACACTAACACTAATGCTAGCTGATGAGCTAAACAAAAATTTACCCAAAAATTTTATAATATTTTAAGAAAGTTTACAAATTTGTGTTGGGCTGCATTCAAAACCATCCTGGACTGCAGGTTGAGTAGGCTTGTCCTAGACCTACCAAATCAAAACCTGCTTTTGGATAAGATCCCAGGTGATTTGTATGCACAGAACATCTTCAAAAGCACTGATGTAGAGCTATAGGTGGGTCTGAGATTCTGCATTTCTAACCATCTCCCTAATGATGCCCTTGCTCCTTACTGTGTAAAGAGGGGAGGGTAGAAGATAGACTCCAAGTCATCTGAAGCTTTCTTGGAAAGCAGCAGACATGTTAGGTGACAGAATCCCAGATGACACCAGCTGTATCAGCCACATTTAATCTGATAAACTACCAGTGCTCTCCAGGAGTTGTTGACTTGGAGTATCCACACAAAAACTTTAGTGTAATTGGGAACATCTCCCAGTTGGTACACCAGAGTTTGTGTGTGTGTATATATATCTTTTCTGTGGAGAGGAACCATCACTTCCATTAGACTCTCAGTAAGGTCTTTGACTCCTGAATGACTTAGTATTTAGGTACATCACCTTTTGCATAAATACGATATCAGGGTAATGTGTTAGCAGTGACATTATTAAAAAAAAAAAAAAAGATTTAGAGCTTTCAGTTAATAGCTCACATGAAGCAAGCCAACAATTTTGAATGACTTCCAGCAAAGGCAGGGTGATCCTAGACTGTTATAGGAGTTTATTATCTTCAAAGAAGGTCATAGTCTTGATTTCCTTGGTGCTAGTCACACCTTATCTCCATTATATCATCTTCCATTCTGAGCATTTCAGTTTAGAAGGGATGTCTAGTTGAACTAGAGATGATCAAAGGGGAGCACTAAGAGTGATGTAGAGAACCTGAAGCTGTGTCATATGGAGAGTAAAGCAGCAAGAAAAGAAGCTGAAGACAGATTGGGCATGAGAACCATATTTCGCAATTGCAGACTTGTTCTGTGGAAGGACTCAAATCTGTTCTGTTCGTAACCAAATGGTAGAACTAGAACCAGTGGTGGAAACTGCTGGGGAAGAGAATTTTACTCAGTGTAAAGGAAGACCTTTTATAGCAATCAGCATGTCTTTAAGATTTTGTCAGCATGGATTGCACTGCCTCTGGAGTGGGTAAGTGCCCAGTGCTGGAAAAGTCTGATCTAGATGATAATCTGGTGGTTGTTTCTGTAGAAGGTGGTTGTGAGTTAGGATTAGGTTTGTGTGAGTGTGACAGAAAAGCCAAAGCAGATTTTTCTGTCATGGAGGGCAGGCAGCCAGGGCAGGTATATTGATTTCATCATCATCAGGTTCTGAGGCCCCTGTGCTGCCCCACCTTACTGAGGTGGCTCTGGTTCAAGGTGGTTGCTGGGTTCTAGCTGAGGTACAGCAGCAGGAAGGAGGAAGGGTCAAAGTACATGCTCCTTTCCATAAGAACACCCCCTCCTCACCGAATTTCTAAGGCCACTTACAACAGGCAAAGCTGAGTCACACGCCACATGTGAGGCAGGCTGGAGAATAACAGTCTTTTTTTTTTTTTTTTAATATATTTTTATTTATTTATTTATTTTTGACAGAGAGAGAGAGAGAGAGAGAGAGAGAGAGAGAGATACAGAGAGAGAGAGAGATACAGAGACAGAGAGAGAACTGAACTGGGGGAGCTCCCAGTTCACCATATGGTTCTGCACGGGCCGGGGCCAGGATTTGATCCCCAGTCCCCAGCGCTGCAAAGTGAGTGCTTAACCCACTGAGCCATCCCGGCTTCCCCAGAAAATAACAGTCTTTATTCCAGGAAACCAGGAATCCCATGACTAAGGAAAGTGAGGAGGTTGGATATTTGGGGTCAGATACAGTCACTGCCAGTGGAGGAGTTAGATACTCTGAGAGCTGGACCAGGTATTCTCGTGCTGCTCCCAGTTCTGAGATCCATGTAGTGAACAACATCTGGATGCATAACATGCATCAGGCTGTGCTCATCTTCCCAAATGCAGTGATGCCTTGGAATTTGAATTTAATCCATCCCAGAACCCTGTTTGAGTTCCAGAACGGTCGAGTTCCAAGACGAGTAGGTGTTTGGATAAAGCTATAGGCTGTACAGTCCATACGTCCCATGAGAATGTGTTGGCTTTCGGATTCCAAAGCAGAAGCAGCGTTCGGATTCCAAGGCAAAATTTGCTTGATTTGTGTTTGGATTCCAATTTGTTCCAAGTTTTGAGGTGTTCGGATTCCAAGTACATGAAATGCTGAGATTTTGAACAATATTTTTTCTAACTTCAAAAAGAGATGAATGTAGATTACTCATAAACTAGAACAAATAATTCACGTGAAGCCAAGGATTCAACATTTTGAGGCAGTGAATTAACCTAAAAAGCATTTCCCACAGGCCTGGGTATTTTCCTATACCAGAGAAGTATGAGGATAGTTGGAGATGTTTTTCTCAATAGTGACCTATTAAACTTGTACCTGTGAGTTTACTAATTAGAGTTTTTGGGTTTCATTTTTTGTTTTGATTTTTCTTTTCAAACTGGATTCACAAATTGTAAAAATAGTACAACGAGGACAGTTCATACTGTTCATCTATTCTAGCTACTCCCTATGGTAGTGTCTTAAATAAATATAGTACATTGTCAGAACTAGGAAATTGACATTGACACAGTATAGAAATTAACTTCGATTTCACCAGTTTTTTATAATACATGCACCCCTTTTTTGTATGTTTGTATGTATAGTTCTGTGAGATTTTGTCATTATAAATTTGTACAATCACGACAGTGATCAATATATAGAATTAGGGGAAGCCAGGATGGTTCAGCAGGTTAAGCGCTCTCTTTGCAGCCCTGGGGACTGAGGATCAAATCCAAGCCCTGGCCTGTGCAGACCCATATGCTGAACTGGGGTGTGCTTCCCATGCAGGAGGCCCCCAGTTCGATTCTCATCCCCCAATTCAGCCCCTGGCTCAAAGGGGCATGCCTCCCATGTGGGAGGCCCCCAGCCCAGTTCTCTCCCCTTGAGGCCTCCGCCCACCTGTGTAAAACAAAACCAGGTTGAAAACTGATGATGTGCAACTATGGAGACTGCTCTGGGCCCTCCCCCTTCTCTCTGTCTCTCTCTGTCTCTGTCTTTGTCTCTGTCAAAAACAATAAAGTAAATCTTTAAAAAAAAAAGATATAGAATTGTTCTAAAGTATTCTGTTCTTAATATTTTGAAAAGTATCTTTCCTAAGTACAAATTGAACTTACTATTTTTCATTTAGTCAATAGCACTTTTATGGGCATTTTTTTTTTTTCTTTCTCTTTAAATTATTGTTTGTAAATACTGAGGGATCATCTAAATGGCTTTCAGTCATACTAAATGTTCACTTTTTTTTTCTTTTCTAGAGGCTACATGGTGATGGGAGATTCTTTCAACACTTCTCTCTTTAAGCAGACATTCCAAAGAATTTTTAGTAAAGATTTTAATGGAGATTTCAGAATGGCATTTGGTGCTACTTTGGAAGTAAAGGTACAATAGATTGTTTAAACTTTAATGGAATAATAGTATTCTTAGTTATTTCTTAGTCAGACTTATGGAAGCCTCAACCTTCTAGACACAGGCATCTAAAGGTAAGTTAAAAGGTTCCCAACAAAGTATATTCATTCTGTCCCTTGACTTCTTGAGGACAGTATGTATATTTATTAATGTTCTAACTGAAGAATATTCTGGCTGCTCTGCAGGTTCTGCTCTGTCCTGCTCTAGGACAACGGGCCTTAGGGGTGGTGGTGGTCTGAGCAGAGGCAATACACAGTGTGGAATGTCTGCCCAGCTGTCAGTGTGGCCACTGCATGTACAGAACCTTAGTTTATGTTTAGTGCCTGCCTGGAGACTAGCCAGAGTGCTCTGAAATAGTGTAGATTGTGAGTTTGAGTTTTGTTTTTCTGTATGAGGTCTGATAGCCCTATCTACAGTGATGCCTTGGAATTTGAACTTAATTCGTTCCATTCAAGTTCCAAAACGTTCGAGTTCCAAGACAAGAGTGGGCGTTCAGAGGAAGCTACTGTTTGTTTGTTTTTTTTGTTTTTTTTTAAAGATTTATTTATTGTTTTTGACAGAGAGAGAGATACAGAGACAGAGACAGAGAGAAGGGGGAGGGCCCAGAACAGTCCCCACAGCTGCACATCATTGGTTTTTCCACATAGTTTTATTCCACAGGTGGGCGGGGCTGCACAGGGCAGGAACTGGGCCGGGGCCACACTCCGGCGAGAACCGAACTGGGGGCACTCCCCAGCTCAGCATACGGGCCAGCACGGCCGGGGCCGGGATTCGATCCTCGGTCCCCGGGGCCTCAAAGTGAGCGCCCAACCCACTGAGCCATCCCGGCTTCCCTGAAGCTACTGTTGATACATCCCACGCGAACAGTGTGTTGGCGTTTGGATTCCAAAGCAGTGTTCGGTTTCCAAGGCAAAATTTGCTTGATTTTTTTGGTTCGAATTCCAAGTTGTTCGAGTTTTGGGGCATTCAGATTCCAAGGTATCACTTCTGAGTTGTTGAGAAAACATTAAAAGGGGCTGTTAGAACCTAGGATTGGAATTACTACTTTGAGAATTGAAGATGATCATTAAATCATCCAGGTTAAACTTCAAACAACATTCTCAGATGTTTGAGGTTTTTTTTTTTCCTTTCTTTAAGATGAAGAGGAATGGATTTTGCTTAAATGAATTTCAATTTAAAAGTCTAAGTGTTTATTGTCCTTACTATTATGTTAGAATTCATTAATTAAGTATTTTTAAAGCAACACTAAGCAGTACATTCACTGATTAGAAATTGTAAATAACTATGAATATGTACATCGGTTTGGAAAATAATGTTGGTAGAGTTATCATCTTTGTGTACAATAATTTCAAAGTTGAGAAAATTGAAAATAGATGATCCTGGGAAAGCTGGGATGGCTCAGTGGGTTAAGCACTCATTTTGAGCTCCAGATCACGAGGATCGAATCCTGGCCCCGGCCCATGCGGACCCATATGCTGAACTGGGGTGTGCCCCCAGTTCAGTTCTTGCTGGGGGCCTATGCAGGAAGCTCCCGGCCCAGTTCCTGCCCTGGGCAGCCCCACACCCACCTGTGGAGTGAAACTATATGGAAAACTAATGCTGTCAACTATGGAGACTGCTCTGGGCGCTACCCCTTCTTTCTCTCTGTCTGTTTCTCTCTCTGTCAAAAAAACAATAAAAATAAATCTTTAAGAAAATAGATGATGCAGTTTCTAAAGGAGGATTTTCCTAAAGTTTTAATCAGATCATAGTGACCCTGCAAAAGTTTATGAAAGCATTTGTATACCATAATCCATGTGGTGTTTTCTCTTGTTGGAATAATGCTGCTGCTGTATTTTTCCTCTAAGCTTTAGTTGTGGCCTTTGTGAGAGCAGGGTGGTTCTCAGTGATTTCTAACTTTATACTTTCCTGTAATTCTGTTTTAGACCTCTCGGGAACTGAAGATTGCAGGAGCCATTGGTCCTTGTGTATCTCTGAATGTGAAAGGACCGTGTGTATCAGAAAACGTAAGGAAAACTTCCTCCTTCACCTTTACTTCCTGTGCCCTGGGATTAGCCCATTAGGAATGTCAGAGTGTGATGACCTGGCTTTGTGTTACCTGTTGGGATCTGTCTGGTGAGGGGAGAAGGTCTAAAGATGACAAGCACTGAGAGATTGTTATTTCTGTCTGTCCACTTGTTTAAAGGGTCAGAGAAGAGGAAACAGTCTCAGAGCAGTTAAGTATCTTGCTCAGGTTAGAGCTGACATGGAGAAACTAGGGTCCAGGTCTCCTTGACCTTCTTCCCATGCCTGGGTCACTGTTCCAATGAGCCACGAGGCATTCTGTTCAGCACAAGGGAGCATTCAGCAAAATCCCTCAGGCATAGACCTGTGTAGTTGTCCTTAGAGATGATACCTTCTCTCTCACTTCTCTTGGACCATTTTGAGTTGGTTGGGCAGTTGGTTGGATGTAGATTCTGTGTACAAGTCTACCACTGCTAGCCATGTGGCCTGGATAAGGCATTTAAGCAGTCTGGTAGTGCATGTCTATCTGGGAATGAAGATAATAGTGCTATTATTACGGTAAGGTTAAATGGGTTAGTTCGGGTAAAGCACTTAGAACAGTGCCTGGCACAGTGGAAGCCCACAGTAGATTTTATCTTTGTCTTTAGCAATGAACATTCCCTAAGTGACTACTTAGATAAAACTTTTTTTGAACTTGCCAGAGGGAAGGTTTTTTGAGAGAACATTCCTATAGTCCCTGGGTGAGGCCAGTTGCTGATGAGTCACTCATGACCCCAATGTACTAAGGGACTGTTGTATTCAAAATATTTTTTTAATAGCCTTGAAATCTGCCTGATGAAGACTTCATGAAGTAGTTTAAGAAGATAATTTTATGAGTTAATACAAACTGATTAGCTGTTCTACGATCTAGTAGGCATTAGCCATGAAATCTTTCGATGGGGGATAAAGATGCCAAAAAGGGAAATTCAATTTTAAAACATACAGAGAAATTTAAAAAGAATATAATGAATTACTATATACCCACCATTTAAAGTCAGCAATTGTTAACATTTTGTCCTAATTGCTCTGTCGTGATTTTTGCCACATTTGTTTTATCTAATTATCTACTTGCTGTATTTGCTTTATGATCTGTTTTTTTGCAGAACCTTTGAAAACAAGTAGCAGACATCATAACAGTCTTTCATTGCTCCAGTATGCATATTCAAAAAATAAGGATGTTTTCTATGACATTATCAAACTAAGAAAACAGTTTCCTAATATCATCTACTATGTAGTCTATATTTTCCCTAATTTCCCCTCAAATTTCCTTTGTAGCTGCTTTTTCCCCTCTAACCAGTATTGCATTTTGTAGTATTATTTATCTTGGTTTTTTTATATCTAGAATGGTCTTCCTATTGTTTAATTTAGTTTTGTATAATGACATTGATTTGTTGAGATGGTGTTAGGTGTTTTCTATAATAGAGTATCCCACATTCTCAGCATCTCTGATTGTTTCCTCGCAGTGGTATTTAACATGTTTCTGTCCTTCCTTGTATTTCTGGTAAAGTGAAAGTTAGGTTTGAAAGTGTGCATAGATTCAGGCTACACCTATTGTCCCGCATACTCGCTGAGTGATTTGTGCTGTGTTTCATCAGGAGGCACTTAGATCCAGTTGTGCTGTGTTAATGGAGCTGAGTTAGGTCACGTGATGAAGATGATTACTGCAATGTGTCTTTCCATTATACGGGCACATACTTCCCCTCATTAGCAAGAAATTGGTTGAATGAGATTGTAGCACAGTGTGAATATCTTGTTGCCAACAGCCTTCTATCTACTGGTTTTAGGGTCCATTGATTATTATCCTTGAATCAATGTATTTCATTGGAGATTATAAAATGGTGATTTCCTAATTCTGTCTTTATAATTACTGTGATAAAGGCAGGGAAAATGCTTACGTAAAGAATTTGTACATTACTGAATATAGTTTTGAAGCTCTGGAGGGTTTGTAGCCATGCTGGGTCGTGGAGCTGTATGGAACAAAAAAATTTTTCCTCTACCCATCTTAGCTTTATTGGCTAGGGCTCTACAAATTAAACTAACAAAAGACAGATTAACAAGAGTGAAACAAACAAGTTTATTAGCATGTGCACCATGCGTGTATACATAACACATACATACTTAGTGATGAGTAACTCAAAGGGCTGGTTAGAACTTGGGATTATATAACATCCTAACAAAATAACAATAAATTTGTAGGAAAGTGGTAAGACAGAGAAAGGGACTTTGAGCTTCAAGTGTGTCAAATTGTGGAAAAGGAGATATATAGAGAAACTATGGAAGATAAGATTGTTTCAGCAAGGTTTGTTCTGTGGATTCCTTTGGCACCATTTCTGGGCTGATAAATATCTACTGTTGTCTTTGGTGATTAAGACTCATTCTCATTCTGCCCTTCCCGGTAGAGAGTTGAGGGCAGAGTTTTTCTTGTGTCTGTCTTTTTTAAATTGCCTTCAGCTCAAAATAATCCTTGTATGAGAGTGACATATTTTGGGGTGGCATACTCTAAACCCCTTAACCTCCTTGCCATTTGGAACTTTAATAAGTTTCATATAGTAGACTGTCAGTTAACCGGCACCCATGGGGATTGGTAGATGCCAGATAAATGTAAGTAGACTCGCTGTTAATTGGAACTCAAGCAACCCGCACTCTCAAGCAATTGGCAACACTCTTAGGCAACTGGCAAAAAAAAGTGCTGGTTGCTTGAGAGTGCGGGTTGCTTGAGTTCCAGTTAACAGAGAGTCTACTGTATTAAAAACTGAGTTGATAAAGTGTGGAGAGAGATTTGGGAGAAGGGAGAAGGGGTTAGCAAGACAGGAAAGGGAGGCATACAAGTTCATTTTGTCAATATTCCTGGGTGTAGCTCTTCTAGAAAAGGCCACCAAAAGGGAAGGTAATTACCCATGAATCCGTCCATCTCGTGATCTTGCTTTCTCCACCTTAGACCTGCTGTGTAATTTCACTTTAGAATCTTCCTTTTCTCCTGTGACCATCACCTTGAGCTTGCTGGTCCAGTGGTCAGGTACATAGGCTCCTGGCATGGCTTCATAGAGAGACCAGACTGGCATCAGCTGTGCTTAGCTAATGGTGTACAGTTTGGGGTGGATTCAGAGTAATACAGAAGCAATATCATAACTCTCTTAACATATAATCCCATTAATTTTTAGCATGGTATTCCTCATGTTGATGAGATGTGTTAAAACATGTTACTTGCTATCTCTAAAATGATAGAATGTATGCTTCAGAGTCTGGTGATTTTCTTGGTGGGTCATTTCAGCTATTTCTGATACCTGCTGCCTTTTCTTCTAGATGGCATGCGTATAATAGGGATACTGTTCACATTTTAGTGAACCTCAGATTTATCACTGAGAGCCATTCAACTAGTAAATAAAAAACCACCTAATACCACAAAAATCTCAATTCTCTTAGCAAGAATTTGTATGTAGCTTTTGCATGAAGGAATTTGATTAAAAATTAATATTTAATAGCTAAAATTCCATAACTGTTTCTTGTTCTAATAATTATGATAAAGGAAGTACATAAAATTTTCAAGCTTAGCAGATTCTTTTTCTTTTTCACTATTTACTTCTTCCCCTACCCTGACTTGGTTCTTTCAGTTGCCTTCAGTATGTTGTACCGTGTGTGTGTGTGTGTGTGTGTGTGTGTGTGTAGAGAGAGAGAGAGAGAGAGAAAGAGAAAGAAATATATCTTGGTGATTGGTCAGAGTGCCATTATAAAAAACTTAATTTTCAAGTATTGTAAATGTTAAATCTTATTCTGGTCCATAATTATACCTTTTTCAAAATTTACATTTTCGTTTGAGATGAGATATTCTAAGTGGTCTACACCTCTCATAGTACTTTTCATCAGCAGTTAACCACAGGGGTAGCTTTCTTTTTTTCTTTCTTGTTTTAAATTTCTCTTCTCACCCCTAGGAGCTTGGTGTTGGTGGCACGAGTCAGTGGAAGATCTGTGGCCTGGATCCCACATCCACAGTTGGCATCTATTTTGAAGTAGTCAATCAAGTGAGTTGAATTTCCTCACAAATATTTATGTCTCAGTGTTATGTTTTCTGATTTATTGCAGACTGATGGCCTCTGGTTTCTATCTCTGCAAACTGATGCTGCTTTGAGCTTGTGTTTGACCTGTACCAGTCTGGCATGGTCTCTTAATTCCAGGGGTTAGTTAGTCAGCGTAGAATAGCAAATTGCTTTCCTCACTTTAATGTTGAACTGATAAGATCTTTAGAAGAGTAATGGCGTTTACCAGCCATTGTAATTTTAGTGAATTTTTGAGCATGTCTTTTCACAATATTTTATTTTAAAAAAATACAGAAAAATTCAAAGTATACAGTAAACACCCATATTCCCACCACTTTAAGTATAATTACATTTTTCTATGTTTGCTTTGTCACATATTTATCATTCATTAATTCATTTTTTTTTGTTTTTAAGATTTATTGTGTTGTTTGAGAAAAGATGAGAGAGAGCGAAAGAGAGAAGGAAGAGGGCCCATACGTCTCCATAGTTGTATATCACTAGTTGTGACATGGTTTATTTCCACACAGGTGGATGTGGGGCCACATGGGGTGGGAACCAAACTGGGGGCCTCCCACTTGGGAGGCGAGAACCTTCATCGTTGAGCTATTTCAGCAGTTACCAGTTGCATTTCAGCATATGGGTTTGCACAGGCTGGGGCTGGGAATTGAACCCTGGACCTCACAATTGTAAGGCAAGTGCTCAATCGTTGAGCTATTCCAGCATCCCAATCTATCTTAATTTTGATGGATTCTAAAGCAAATTGCAGTTATTGGTGTGTTTTATCCTCAAACAGTTTAGCATGGCATATTATTAACTTGAGTTCAGTATTTATTTGAATGTGGATCTTTTTTATTTTTTTTAGGTAAAAGTTAATGGGTTGGTACAAACGTAGTTGCTGTGTTTGCATTGTTGAAATTTGCTGTTTGATATTGGAATACATTCTTAAATGTGGTTATGTTCTACATTTTAATGCACATTTCTCACGTATTTTTGCTAATGACTTATTATTTGCTGTTTATATTTATTTTAGACTATGGAAATGATGTTAGACAAAAAAGCAAAGCAATTTTCTTACTTGAGGTCAAAATGGGTGGTAAAATAGCAGTGATAACTCACAACATCAACAACGCATTTGGCCCAGGAACTGCTAATGAATGTACAGTGCAGTTGTGGTTCAAGAAGTTTTGCAAAGGAGAAGAGAGCTTTAATGTTGAGGAGCATAGTGACTGGCCATCAGAAGGTCACAATGACCAATTGAGATCAGTCATTGAAGCTGATCCTCTTACAACTACATGAGAAGTTGGCTGAGAACTCGATGTCAACCATTCTACAGTTGTTTGGCATTTGAAGCAAATTGGGAAGCTGAAAAAGCTCCATAAGCATGTGCCTGATGAGCTGACTGAAAATCCAAAAATGGTCATTTTGAAGTGTCATCTTCTCTTGTTCTACGCAACAACAATGAACCATTTCTCAAACAGATTGTGATGTGTGACAGAAAGTGGATTTTGTACAACTGGTGGACCAGCTCAGTGGTTGGACCAAGAAGCTCCAAAGCACATCCCAAAGCTACTCTTGCACCAAAAAAGATCATGGTCACTGTTTGGTGGTCTGCTGCTGGTCTGATCCACTACAGCTTTCTGAATCCCAGTAAAACCATTCCATCTGAGAAGTATGCTCAGCAAATCGATGAGATGCACTGAAAACTGCAACACCTGTAGCTGGTACAGTGTTCCCTTGCCACTTTGCGCTTCATGTTTTGTGGCTTCAGTGCTTCGCGGGTTTTTCCAAAATATTCATCAAAAAATAAAAATGAAAAAATACAACCATGTCGGCAGCCACATGGTGGAAAGGAGCTTTGTTTCATGTGGATGCGCGAGAGAGAAGGATCCCTGCATGTCAAACAAAGAGATGAGTTGACTCAGAGTCCATCCCACAGGCTCTCATAAAGGCGCGTGATTGGTTTCCGGTGCGACATCGACCAATGAGAAAATTCCTAGGGGCAAATCCTACTTAGCGGTTTTTCAGCTTTCGCGGAAGGTTCTGGTCCCCATTGACCACGAAAAACGAGGGATCATTGTATTGATCAACAGAAAGGACCTAATTCTTCTCCATGACAGTGCCTGACTGCATGTCACACAACCAACACTTCAAAAGTTGAATGAATTTAGCTGTGAAGTTTTGCCTCATCTGCTATATTCACCTGACCTCTCGCCAGCTGACTACCACTTCAAGCATCTTGACGACTTTTTGCAGGGAAACGTTTCCACAACCAGCAGGATGCAGAAAAATGTTTTCCAAGAGTTCATCAAATCCCAAAGCACAGATTTTTACACTACAGGAACACACAAATTTATTTCTTTCTGGCGAACATGGTATTGATTATAATGTTTTTTATTTTGATTAATAAAGATGTGTTTGAACCAAGTTATTATATAATGATTTAAAATTCATGGTCTGAAGCCATAATTACTTTTGCACCAAACTTTTAAGTGTGCCATTCAAAAGGACCTTTTTGTCACCGCGTGTCAGTCTTTTTTAGGAGGAGCACACTGGGCTCGGTGACTGGTTGAGTCATGCCTGTAACAGTAATGAGGTCTGTGGTTTCTGGCCCCGCAGCACAACACCCCGATTCCCCAAGGAGGCAGAGGTGCCATCCAGTTTGTCACACAGTATCAACACTCCAGCACCCAGAGACGCATCCGTGTGACCACCATTGCCCGAAAGTAAGCAGCCCTGGTTTCCTTTCTGTTGAGCCACTGACCAGTGTTTTTCCCTATGAAGTGTGAAGAGATAATTTAGCATCTGTTAGTTTATCTTTGTTAATTCTGTTGAATGGTTCTCACCAGTCCTCACTGGTTCATTTGGTCAGAGGAGGAGGAGGAAGAGGCATTGTTGACTTAACCCACTTAGGCCTATGGGCACTTGCCTAGAGGAATCATTTTTCAGTAGGAATAAGTTCATTCAAAATTATTTTTCATTATTTATAGATAAATAACCCATGAATACATCCTCCTTATAAAAGATTCAAGTAGCACATAAGTATATAAAGAATAGGACTCTTTGACCACCTTCCCCAGACGTAAAATGCTATCACTGTTCTGGCATTTAACTTCATAATCCAATTTCTGTACACTTATGTTTTCCTCAATAATGTGTCTAGGACATCTGTCAGTATATAATAAATCTCTGTCTCATTCATTTTAATGACTGCATAGTGTACATGGTTTGATGGGATGTACCACTCCTGTTAAAGTCCATTTCAAGTCCTGCCTTCCTTTCAGTAGTGCTGCATTCATAAACTTAGGTTTTTGTGTACATGAGTATTTCCAGTGACTTCATAGAAGTGGAACTTTGGATACTGCAAAACTGTTCTTCTAAGAAGCTAATTTGTATTCTCCCAGTAGTGTGAGGAGAGTGCCCTGTTTCCTCACTAGTATTCTCAATCTTTAACATGTAAATATGGAGTAATATGTCACTTTTATATATATTTTCCCATTTATCAGTGGGTTGAGCACTTTCCATGTTTATTAGCCAATATTTATTGCTTCCGTGATAGCCTTTGCCTATTTTGTAAAACTTGTTTCTTTTTCTTGTTCATTAATTTGTAGGGGCTCTTGTGTGTTTTGTGTATGATTATTGTGTGTTGCTCATATTTGTTCCTGGTCTGTTGTCTTTTACCTTTGTTCATAGTGTCTTTATTCATGTGGAAAAGCTTTGTATATGTGCTAATGCTTCTACCATGATGCTGGGAAAGTCATTTTGTGAATTTGTAAGCATTTAGATTTTTGATCTAGAGAAAGAAACACTGGATGGAGGTTTAATTTCTGGGTATCTTTTTTTATGGTATCTTGTGGAATATTGGGAAGACCTCTGTAGTTTTCCTTTTGTGCTTATAGCCTTCAGAGATCACGTGAGGGTAAATGAAAATGTACATGTAAAACTCCTGTGATTCCTTACAGACAATGCAGTTCCAGTCTGTGTTGTCTTAGATGAAGGAACAGGCCTCATGTTTCTTTATCTCAATGGAGAGCTGGCTTTCTGGCCTCCTGAATAGAAGTATGGTACTAACTCTGGGATTGTCAGCTGGGCAGATGCACAGAGTCAGCTCAAGCACATAGAAGCTGCATTTGACCAGGAGGCCGCAGCAGTCTTGATGGCACGGTTAGGAGTGTTCCGAGCTGAGTCAGAGGAGGGCCCTGATGTCCTGCGGTGGCTGGACCGACAGCTCATTCGTCTGGTAAGTTGGGTACAATGTCACTAGATTCCATCTTGGTCTCTACTCTTCAGGATAGAAAACTGTCACTGAAACTTATTTTATGCAGTCAGTCAATAAGAATTTAATTTATCAGATGCTTACCTTATGCCAAACACTGGACCTTCTGAGAGTGATAGGAAACAAATATTAAATACTGGTAGGTATTTTTCCTCAAGGGCTTACATTACAGTTGGGAAGAAACAACATTCATAGGACATACAGAGAATGATGCAAATATGTTTATGTTAATTGTAGATTTAGATGAATCATTGTGAATGCTATCTCCTGCATTTTCCCTCCAGATCTTGGAAAGTTTTTCAATTTTTTTTGCAAATAGGGGTCCATGTCTGTGAATATAAAGGAGATGCCTAATGTATCATTCTGGGTTTAATTGGCAGAGAGAAACCACACAGTAATATAAACAGGGAAAATTTTTTTATAAAGTATTACTGTTACAATAGGGGATTAGAATAATGAAGGATTGGCTTATAAGAAATTAAGGGAACTAAAGAATATAGGAATAGTAGATACAAGGGGCAGCCTGTGCTTCTAGTAGTCAATCTGGAGATAGAGCACCCAAGGAAGAGCCCCTTTTCTCCCAGGGCTTGTCTAGACCTAGGAGAGAGGTACAGCATGGCTCATTGAGTCTCGTGGCAAAGAAGTTCCATGGGTTATGCCAGAGGAACTTACTAGAAATTCACTCTCCAGAACTGAATGAAAATTCACCTTCTGGGGTGCTCAGGAAAGTGTTTCACCAGAGGGACATTGGGTGCAAGGGAAGCCACAAAGGCTGCTGCTGAGTTAACCACACTGGAACTCGGAAGCAAACACTTACTTCCAGCACTCTTTACTGACAAAGCTCAACAGCATACCAGCTGGCAAAGGAAAAGTATTTTAAAGTGCCTTTTAAAGTGCCCAGATCCACTTCACAACAGACAAAAAGGGTGTAGTTGGAACCTTGGTAATGAATTGATAATTCCCATACCTCATAATTTTACCTTCTTGGAAATTCACTGAAAGCCCAGTAAAAAAGACCTGTTTAACTTTATTTAGCCCTGTGTTTGCCTTTACTATTTATTTCATGGAACAATTTTTAGGGAATATCAGCATTTCAAACACAATTTGAAAATTAAGCAGAGGGTTCAAGTGGTTAGCAAAGGCTTTGTGTAGAAAGTGAGCCTTGAATCAAGTCTTTTAAAAAAGAATAGGTAGTGGGAGTGGAGAAGGCAAGGCTTGCCAAGTGAAGGGCCCAAGAATGTGGGAGGTAGCTGTGCACTTGAGCTTATGCTGCGGTCATTGACTAGCCTCTGCTGCGGGCGCGCGCACTTGCACCGGGAGCCCACTGTCAGAGAGGCCAGGTTGTGTAGTGGGCAGAGAGGCAGTAAAAGGGCAACTTAGTTATGGAATATATTAATTTTAAAGTTAAGTCACTGCCTTAACATCAGAAAGGACTTAAGTGTGATTCCTAAGTAGCGGTGTGACAGCAGCATGATGCTTATGTTTATATTTATCATTGCCATATAAGGTGAATTATAGAGTGAAAAGGCTACTATTAGGGAGACCACTGGTAGGGTTCACCTGTTCAAGGGAGCTGAGAATTAATGGAGAGTGTGTTAAATCGGTGAATGCTAAAAGGAGAATTGATAAAAGTTGGTTAAAGTATATGAGAGGGGGAAGCCGGGATGGCTCAGTGGGTTAAGCACTCACTTTGCAACCCCCGGGACCGAGGATCGAATCCTGGCCCTGCCCCGTGTGGACCCATATGCTGAACTGGGGAGTGTCCCCAGTTCAGCTCTCACCAGGGTGAGACCCTGACCCAGTTCCTTCCCTGTGCAGCCCCGTGCCCACCTGTGGAATGAAACTATGAAGAAAAACTAACTATGTGCCACTATGGAGACTGTTCTGGGCTCTCCCCCTTCTCTCTGTCTCTGTAGCTCTTGCTCTCTCTCTGTCAAATAAATCAATAAATCTTTATTTTAAAAAAAAAAGTATATGTGAGGTCAAAAACCAAATAAGTTGATGTTGACTCAAGTTCCAAGTGTGGATAATGGCAAGAATGATGGCAAAGTAGAAAATGGAAAAGCAGAGCGGTTTTAGGGTGAAGGAAGGTGAATCTTTTTTTTTAATGTAATAGTTTATTTTATTTTTGTTAGGCTAAATGTGAACTTGCAAAAGTATATCCAAGGAAATTTATCCAGTAGTTAGGTGGAGGTCAGCACTAGACATAGGGGAGGGATTTGGATGACGTTGTTCTGGCTCTAGTGTTCATTTGTAGTTGACGCAGTGAGGATGGGAACGGGGCCAAGAACTAACCTCTGAGGAGTCTATACTTAGGAGGAGTAGGAAGATGAGCTACTGCTGAAGAAACCAGAGAAGGATTGGCCGGAGAGGTGATGGAAAATTAGAAAGTGCTATTTTAACTGCTCAAGGAGAGTTTCCAAAAGTTTAGGTAGTCACTTGGCTTGTGGTGTTTGGGAGTTCAGATAAGAACTATGCAACCATGTCAGATTTAGTAGGAAGAAGATGACTGTCAGAGATGGGATTTGCTTAAATCGTGGATAGGCTGATTCTCTAGCAGTGAGGAGAAATGTGTAAAATAAAGAGGAAATAAAGACAGGAAGAAAAATTATTCAGAAGTCTGCCTTCGAAAGGGGGAAGAAAATTGAGTTATAGAGTGATAGAATATCAAGGCTTATCCATAATTGCTAGTATTTCACGGTCTTAGAGGGTTTTTTTTTTATGGAAGAGGCATCTGAGAATTCATCTAGCCCCTCACTAATCAGAGTGGTCCTCAACCAGCATGGTTTGGGAGCTGGTTAGAAATGCAGTTTCTCGAGGCCCTCCCTAGGTCTGCTGAATCAGAATCTACATTTTAACAACACTGCAGATGTGTCTGCCTGCCATGTCTGAGAAGTACTGGACTGGGACTCAGTCAGTCAGTGGCACAGTTGAGTTTGGAATGTAGCTCTTGTAGTCTAAGGATTTTTCCAGGTGACACTAACTTAGGGGTTCCTCCCTCCCTTTTGCTGTTTTCTTTCAACAGTGTCAGAAGTTTGGACAGTATAACAAAGAAGACCCCACTTCTTTTAGGTTATCAGATTCCTTCTCCCTATATCCTCAGGTAAGAAATAGATGTTTCTAAAATAACTATACTCATAGAAGAACAAGTTGTGATAGAAATAAAACTCATGGCTCTTGGGCAAAGTGAAGACTTGGTATGTTTTGAAACTCATGCTGTAGATGATGAAGGTTGTTCACTTCAAGACAAATACTATGTATGTGCAAGACAGTGCCTGAGCCTTACAGAAGACATAGATAACGTGCAGAGAGGAGAAAATCAGTGTATAAAGTCACGAAAAGGCAAGCCAGGATTGTTGCTATAAGGCCACAACAAAATCTGATTTGTAGAAGTCCTGGATGGATAGTCAGGTATCAGCAGCTAACAACAACAACAAAAAATGAAGCACACATGAAAATGAATAATAAAGGAGAGAGAGTTATATGGTAGATATTTAATGATATGCCCATGCTTATTACGCTGTATTGTAACCGGGAGCCATTGAACAAGGAAAAGGAGAGGTAAATGGAGAGAGCGCAAAGCTGCTTTCGGGGACCTGGGTATTTACCTTTTCTGAATCTCCATCCTTACAAGTAAATTTGGAAATTAGGGATTATCTCAGTGGGTGGCTGTGAGGATTACATAAACTGAGGCTAATCAAATGTTTAGCACAAACTTGTCCAACCCTGGGCTGCGTGCGGCCCAGGATGGTTTTACATGCGAACCAACACAAATTTGTATACCTTCTTAAAACATGAGGTTTTTTGCAAATTTTTTAAAAGCTCATCAGCTATCATTAGTTTTAGTGTATTTTATGTGTGGCCTAAGATAATTCGCCCAGTGTGGTCCAGGAAAGCAAAAGGATTGGACACCACTTCCCTGATTTAGCTCTTAGTAAGTGTGAGCTGGCTCCATGGCTGGGGTCCAGGATTTTCGGGCTGGGTCCTTCACAGGTGCAGCTTTCCCAGAGCTGGAAGCAAACTCAACTTTATTTCCTCTTCCCTCAGGGCTGCCTTTATGAGGAATAAATAGAAAGAAGCAAGCTTTATGTTTTAAGTAAACGTGGCGACTTAGATATCCAGATGTGTATTACCTTTTCATATTCTCACTTTGGAAAGTGGACCCAGGTTTCAATCATGAACTTGTATAGCTCGGACTCTTAGGGTTAAAAGTGGCCTCAGAGATCCTCTCTTGACCCTCGCTCAAGGTAGGGCTCTGTGGTCCCTGGTATGCACCCCTTCTTTGGTCTGTGACTGGACAGTTGAAGAAGTGGTTTATAGTCTTCCTCAGCTCTGGAACCCTTCCTTGGAGAGGACCCTCTGAAAAGCCAGCACATAAAGCAGACAGATTGGGTGCTGCTCTGGATGTGCCCAGACCCCAACCTCAGGACCCTGAGGTTTTGCTGAGATTCAAGAGCACAAATTGAAAAGCACTGGATAAGATGGTTTCTAAGATTTCCTCTGTCAAGGCATCTAGGATAAGAGGCCAAAAGCCCAGTCTCTGCAGCCACTCCAAAACCTGGAGTGTCTCTAATAGCCATTTAGTAGCAGGATGGCCTTGGGCAAGTTGCCTCCTCAGTTTCCTGACATGTAACCTAGGAATGGTAAGGGAATCTACCTCCTGGGCTTATTGGAAGGTTCATTAATTCTTGTAAAGTGCTTTATGCCTTGCACATAGGAGGCATCACATGTCAGCTGTGATTATTATTTAGGAACCTGCCCTTTACATATGTGGAGTCTTGTGAAGCTTTATACTTCTCAAGGCAGCTCATTTCCATGTTCTGGCAACTCTTCAAAGTGAGCTGAAAGTCTGTCCTCCACCTAATCACCATACCTCTGCAGCATCATCATCTTGTCTCTCTCTCCTGTGCACCCCTCACTCCAACAAACTAGCCTGTGTATGAACTCTGACCTCTCATCTACAGTTCCTGTGCCTGGAGTCAGTCCCCTTTCTCCTGGCCCTCTAGCCTCCTCCTGAATGTCTTTCAGACTCCAGTTGCTTTAGGAAGTTTTCTGCTCCCTTGCAACCCCACCCCACTATGGCAGTACTTTCCTGTACTGGGGTTCATGACATGCTGCCCCAGGTGTCCCTTTTTCCCATTGTACTATGACCCCTTTGAGAGCAGACATTCTATTTCTGCATCCTTTTCCAGTGACTCTGGAAATAAATGCTGCTTTGTCTTTCTGATTTCATGTGGAAGCTTTGAGAAAGGCTCCCCTTCCCTTATAAAATAATTTTTAAAATTTTCTAATTGTGGTAGGAAGCATACAATTTACCATCTTAACCACTTTTAAGTGTACTATTCAGTAGTGGTAGTTACATTCACAGTGCTATGCAACAGATCTCTGGAACATCTTTATCTGCAGAGCTAAAGTGCTGTATCCATTAAACAGCAACTTTCCATTTCCCACTTACCCCAGCTCCTAGTACCACCATTTATGTACTTCTCTTTAAAAAAATTTCTTATGATATCCATAAATGTTGTACCATTTACTTTCTATTTTATGAACCCAGAAGCCTTTTTTCTTAGAAAGTCGTTCTCCCGTTTCAGAGATCTAAGGCATGTCTATTCTCTGGGTATCTAGGACGGTTGGTTACAACTATATGTGTTTGTCTTTTTTCTTTGTGAATGCAGTTCATGTTTCATCTTAGAAGATCTCCATTTCTTCAAGTATTTAACAATAGTCCTGATGAGTCATCATATTACAGACACCATTTTGCCAGACAGGATCTAACCCAGTCCCTCATCATGATTCAGCCCATTCTCTACTCCTATTCATTCCACGGACCACCAGAGGTAAGGCATTACATGAATGCTTTTCTCAGAATTGGAATCACCTCATACATATATATTTTTTTCTAGCAAATTTACCATTAGAGCAAAACTGTAAAAAAAAGGAAATTGAATCTATAGTAATTTAACATTACTCCTGACTCTTAAAATATGCATGAGAAAAAGTTACGTGTATGTAAAGCTATTATCTGTGAAAGCAGGATTACATGTAAAAAAGATACGTAGGTACTTTTTCAGTGTGTTCAGATACTTTGACCCGGTAATTTCATGTTTTATATCTGAAGAAAATACTCCCTCCTATATACGGAAAAGGCTTTGTTCAAAAAATTAGGAAATGAATTATTAGAATAGAAAGTTAAAACAATCCAAATGCTGAAGAGTCAGAAAATCTAAGAAATATTCACAAAGTTTATGTAACATAATAAAATAGGTAGATCTTTATGTTAAAAATGTTAGCATCGAAAAAATAAAACTAGAAATGTTTAAATTAGGTTTTCTAAAATGTCTGTAAGAATTAACTATATGGGAATAAGCCAAACTATTAATATTTGTTGAATTTGGGTTCAGTTTTTCTTTAATGAGTGGAAGTTACTTTTATTGAAATAAAAATGATAAATATATTTTGTAGTAAATGTATAAAACTTATATTAAAAGATGTACTTTTTCACATAGGCATCCCTGTTATCTGTCATCTACAGCTGTACTAGATTTGAGAGAATGATAAAATACATTTCTAGCCTAAAACTGAGAATAACTTTTGGTTCCTATAGCAAAAGATACCATTAACCTCCCTTCCCAAATGATGAGTGATTATTTGGAGCCTCTTTCCTCTACAAAGTTGAAACATAGAACTGCTGAGTCAGGAAGCAGAAAGAGTGAATGTGACATGAAGTGGGGAGAGTCGCCGTGTTTGGTACCATTTGTAACGGGCCTTGTATGATAGCTGTTCTGGCCATATGGGGAACAGAGGAAACATCTCTCTCCCTTTTTCTTCAGCCAGTACTGTTGGACAGCAGCAGCATTCTAGCTGACAGAATTTTGCTGATGGATACTTTCTTCCAAATTGTCATTTATCTTGGTGAGGTAAGATGATATTAATTTGTTCTCTTACATTGTTTTTACATTCTTCTTAAAGATTTATTTTTATTGTTTTTGACAGAGAGATATAGAGACAGAGGGAAGGGGGAGGGCCCAGAACAGTCTCCATAGTTGCACATCATTGGTTTTTCCACATTGTTCCATTCCACAGGTGGGCTCGGGGCTGCACAGGGCAGGCACTGGACTGGGGTCTAACCCTGTGAGAACTGAATTGAGGGCACTCCCCACTTCAGCATATGGGTCCAGATGGGCCAGGGCCAGGCTTCGATCCTCGGTCCCCGGAACTGCAAAGTGAGCGCTTAACCCACTGAGCCATCCCAGCTTCCCCTGCTTTTGCATTCTTCTTAATTTAGATTTTTATGACTTTGAAACAAGAATCTAGGCTTAGAAAACCCATAGTTTAGCATAATGAGTACAGTGGGTTTTATTCTAATGAATAAAATATTTTTTTCAGATCCCTGGGGGTATGTGTATATTATAATGGTAATTTTAGTAATATTTACTTTAGGTAAAATCTCAGGTGATCCTTTTATTTTACATCACTATAATTTATTGCTTTATGAATTGTCAGGCAAGATCAATTACTTTTCCTCAGTAAACTTTTAATACACACTGCTACCCTTTCAGAGTTATGTTACTAGTAAACATACATTTGGAACTGAAGTTTCTCTGAAATAATGTGGCACAGTGAACTTTACTCTGGGTCTGTGGATCTCTAGGATGGCTATGGATGGCTCTCAGGGCAGAGTCCATTTCTTTCTCAGAGAGGTTCATTCCCTAAGAAAGAGAATGGCTCTTCTGAAGAAAACCTTTAGTTGAGTATTATATTTAATGATAAACTCTTTTTCTTATATTGTCTGTTCTTTATGTGAAGTATATTACTTTGGTGGTTGACTTGACTTTCTAGTGTCTGTGCAATAGAAGTGACTTCCAATGTTCTGAAAGGATATAAATTGTGTTTCAGAATTCCCTAATAACTTAGAAGAAATTTGTTTTCTAACACTGATAGGCATTTTATAACTTAAATTTTTTAAAGTTATTTTTACTGTTTTTTATTTTATTTTATTTTTTTAATTATTGTTTTGACAGAGGGAGAGAGAGAGAGATAGAGAGAGATACAGAGACAGAGAGAGAAATGAACTGGGGGAACTCCCCAGTTCAGCACATGGGTCCACATGGGCTGGGGCCGGGGCCGGGATTCAATCCTCGGTCCCCGGTGCTGCAAAGTAAGTGCTTAACCCACTGAGCCATCCTGGCTTCCCCCTGTTTTGTTTTTTTTGACAGAGAGAGAAACAGACAGAGAGAAAGGGGAGGGCCCTGAGCAGTCTCCATAGTTGACAACATTAGTTTTTCATATAGTTTAACTCCACAGGTGGGCGCGGGGCTGCGCAGGGCAGGAACTGGGCTGGGAGCCTCCTGCATAGGCCCTGGCAAGAACTGAACTGGGGCACACCCCTGTTCAGAATATGGGTCCACATGGGTCGGGGCCGGGATTCCATCCTTGGGCTCCGGGGCTGCAAAGTGAGCACTTAACCCATTGAGCCATCCCAGTTTCTCCTATAACTTTAAATTTTTAAGCATATTAGCACTGCTAGCAACTTGCCCATAGATGGTATGCCATCAGTATTGGCCCTACATCAAGGTCCCTTGGTGACTAGCTGCTGTTCTCACTGGTTCCTTGAGGAACAATAATCACCACATAACTTTCTTTGCCTTTAGCTCATTTCTTATAGATATCTCTGACCACAGACCCTGATCCTATTCATTCACACATTTATTGAATACTTTTTGTGTGCATATGATTGATTCTAATGACAAAGACAATATCATTCTCACCCTCCAAAAACCCTAAGTCTGCTGGTTGTTGGTGTTCTTAAGAACTCTTGGACCCAAGTGAGCTTATGGTCATTTCCTCCATGCCACCTGGCAGGGGAAAAATTAAGACCTAGAAAACGGGACTGGAAACTCTGAAAATGGAGAAGAAAACACTAAAGAGAATCTTCTTTCTGATATCAGAATAAGTCTACATGTGAAAGCACTTCAGCTTATTTATAACGATCTATTAATCAGTCAATTAATATTTTGTTTTTAATTTATTTTATTATTTGAGAGAAAGAAGAGAGGAGGGCCTAGAGCAGTCTCCATAGTTGTGCATCATTAGTTGTGACATAGTTTCATTTCACACAGGTGGATGTGGGGCTACATGGGGTGGAAACTGAACTGGGGGCCTCCCGCATGGGAGGCGAGAACTTTCCCCACCATCCCAGTGGTTACCAGTTGGGCCACAGTTTGGCATATGGGTTTGCATGGGCCAGGTCTGGGATTCAATCCCCTGGACCTCTCTGTTGGAAGGCAAGCATTAAACCTGCTGAGCTATCCTGGCATCCCCAACAAATATATTTTTAATTTCCTAAATTAGTCACTGATGGAAATAAAAGAAGGAATGAAACACAAAATATTTAGCCTAGTTGGGGGAGACAGTCTTTATTGTCCACACTTGAGTATATTGCTTTCTTCTCACAGCTTAACTAAGTCCTATACTTTGATTCTTATAGCTTTTATATACTATAAAATACTCCTCCACAAGAATATCCCCACTCAGAGCCCAGAGGAGCAGGGGAATCAGATGTGATCAGTCCCACCAGGTCTGTGTGACTCTGCTATGCACTGGAAGAGGGTGTACAATGTGAGCTGATAGGAAAGAGAGGGGAGAATGAATTCTATGGAGGCAGCCCCCAGATCCCTGTCCCTGCCAGGTGTAAGGAAATAAGAAGCTAGACCAAGTGATTAGCTAGTAAGTTGTTATTTGCCATTAGAAAGGGAAGAGGAGGTCTGATTGATGACTGACACTTCTGGGAGAACTGTGTAGGTGGGGTGTCCTGGGTGCACCTCTTTGCTTACTCATACTTCAGTCAGCTCCACTCTGTTCCCTTTTGAAATCTGTCATTCTTGACATGAGACTTCTTCACTGGAAACCAGTTCTAGGGGTTGGGGGGTAGTTTGAGAATGTCAGAAATGTCAAAGAAGACTGCTGTTTCAGTGTTTCCACAGTAATTTGGGTGTGTGTGTTTTGGCGTAGACAATAGCCCAGTGGCGTAAAGCTGGGTACCAGGACATGCCTGAGTATGAAAACTTCAAGCACCTTCTGCAGGCCCCACTGGATGATGCTCAGGAAATTCTGCAAGCACGCTTTCCAATGCCACGTTACATTAACACAGAGCATGGAGGCAGTCAGGTGAGTGAGCTGAATGCTAGCTCTGGTATTCAGCTGTTTTTAGGATATATTTTCATGGCTGTAAATCCAAACAGTGAGGTTAATATTTTATGTGCTGATATAAATTGGCATATAGATGAACTCCCAAACATGACTTATTTTTAAATGAGTGGTCAAAATATATTAATGTAAAAGTGGAGGATTGGCAAAATGAAATACATATTCAGGTTTCTGGAACCCTAGTATAATAACTAGAAGCTGTTGGGCTTAAGCTAAAGAAATGAGTTCCTGTGCAGTAAAGACTTCCTAGTTTAACCATAAATATGTAAAAACTTTTTTTCCTGGAACACTAATGTTAATGCTACTTTTAATCTTTGTCTTTTTTTTTTTTAAGGCTCGATTTCTTTTGTCCAAAGTGAACCCATCTCAGACACACAATAACCTGTATGCTTGGGGACAGGTAAGAAATTGTCAGGTATTTGGGGAGGAGGCCAGGCTACTTTTTTAAGAACTTGTTATAAATTTGATTTTTTCTGGCCCACCGACAGAATAACTTGGGTATTTTGCTGGGAAAAAGAACTTGGGGTTAGATACACAGCATAATATGACAGGTTCAGGCCAGAGGACACAACACTATAGTATGGCCTCCATTTGGCTCTCATAGACACAGCAATATTGCCCAAAGTCCTCCTCCTTTCCTGCTTACAAGAGGGCAGGGCAAAATCATCTATACCTGCTTGCCGTTGGTTCTACCTCCTTTTTACTTTTTAGGGTTTTTTTTATTTTATTTTATTTTTTACTTTTTTACTTTTTTTACTTTTTAGGCTTTGATTCTTTATTTAAGTAATCCAACCATTTATGTCTCTTTCAAATGAGTGCTCTTACATTTTATGAATTAAACTTTTTTTGACAAATTGTAAATTTATATGCAGTTGTAAGAAATAATAGAGAGATCCCTGATACACTTTATCCCATTTTCCCCAATGGTAGTATCTTGCAAAACTGTAATGCAGGTCAGGATATTGACATTGATACAGTCTAGATGTACATTTCTGTCACCACAAGAATTTCTCTTGTTGCTTTTTTATAGTCACTCACTTCCCTCCTGCCTCCACCCCTCCCTTAATATCTGGCAATTGCTAATGTGTTCTACATTTGTATAATTTTGTCATCAAGAATGTTATATACGGGAAGCCGGGATGGCTCAGTGGGTTAAGCGCTCACTTTGCAGCGCCGGGGACCGAGGATCGAATTCCGGCCCCGGCCCGTGCGGACCCATATGCTGAACTGGGGAGTTCCCCCAGTTCAGTTCTCTCTCTATCTCTGTATCTCTCTCTCTCTCTCTCTCTCTGTCAAAAACAACAATAAAAGAATGTTATATACAAATGTTATATACATGAAATCACATGGCATATAGCCTTTGGGATTGCCTTTTTCCCTCTTAGCATAATTATCTAGATTCCTCCAGGTTGTGGTATGTATCAATAATTCTTTTTATTTGCCAAATAGTATTCCATGGTGAAAGTATACCACAGTTGTTTAGTCATTCACCCATTGAAAAACATCTGGGTTATTCACAGTTTCTGACTATTAGGAATAAAGCTGCTTTAAATAATTCATGTACAGTTTTCTTATGAACATAAGTTTTCATTTCTCTGAGATAAATGGCCAAGAATACGTTTTCTCTGTCGTTTGGTGTTTACACGGTTAGACTAAGAAACTGCCTTTCTGTGTTCCAGTGTGATTATACCTCTGCGTCACCATTAGCAATGTATGAGTTTTTGTCTGTGCTCAATGACCATTTGCCAGTTTCTTCACCTCTAAGCCTGGGATGAATGAAACAAAAAGAAAACCCTGGGCACACACCACTGTGTTTCTCCTTGGGCGCCAGAGTCTCTAGTTTGTCTGCTATCTTCTTTCTATCTTTCAGAGTCTTATGTTTGTTTTATATAAAATGTCCTGGGTTTTTAGTTGTGCCTAGTGAAAAAAAAAACAGGGAAAAATACATCTACTCCTTCCTCCCAGAAGTCTTATAAATTTTTAATCATGCTTATATTTTTCTAATTATAGTAGCATATAATTTTATTTTAGAAAACTTGACTATGTAAAAAAAAAGTTAAGAAAAAATTAAAATTGATGTAGTGCTACTCTCTTGAGTTAACTACTTCTGGCATCTTGCTAGGCAATATAAAATGTGCATGTCATATATATCTCTTTTTATTCCTTTAATTTTTTTTTTTTTACAAATTTGGAATTTTTCTAGAAATCTCGATTTCTGATAATTTTTTCCCCTAAACATTATATAAATCATAAGCATTATCTGATAGTACAAGTAGTTCATCTGTTCAATGGAGATACCGATTCACTCATCTGTGAATATGCCATTATCAAGCTTCTGTTGTAGATAGCATTTAAGAGTAGCTGGCTAGGTACTGTGGCAGAGTGGTGGGGAAGATGAGAGGCAGTGTGTGCAGGCCTCCAGGAGCTTATACCTGGATGTGTCATCAGAACTGTGGAGGGGGAAGCAGAAGAGGGATGACCTGAGCTCAGTGGGTCAGAGAAGGGTTTTGTGAGGAATTTATGCTTGAGTAGAAAGGATTAGTTAGGCAGTGGATGGGACTGGCAGGAGTACATAGCAGAGGGGACAATACTTATGAATGTTCCAAGTCCTTCACAACTCATAATTCTAAACAGTTTCTAAGATACCTGCCAGTAAACCTTTATCACTAACTTCCAGGAAACGGGAGCACCCATCCTAACTGATGATGTGAGCTTGCAGGTGTTCATGGATCATTTGAAGAAGCTGGCTGTCTCCAGTGCCGCTTAAGCAGAGGATGTGAGCAGGAAATTGAAGAAAACACTGTCAATTGTGTTCACAATTGTTTATAAATGCTTCATAACATTCCTTTTGCTTTTCTTAAGGATTTTAATAAATAATCAAAGGAAGTATTGTATGTAACTCTTAAGATTATAATTTATTTGTTTTTCTTACCTATGTTCCTTTCTTGCACCATAAAATTATAAGGTCATAAATGTTTTGGTATTTGTAAATGTTTATATGCTTCTTTGTATCCTAACTTAACAGTCTATGTAAAATCATCGGAATATATTTTGACCCCTTGCTTAGATGAAAACCATGAAGGTCAGAAAGGACATAAATCAGGATGAAGAAAGCACTGGCTAAAATGCTAATACAAATTTGATTTCCTGAGTGTGTGTTTTGTTTTGTTTTTTAAATAAATGCTATAAGAATACCACTTTTTTTATTTTTATTTTTTATTGTTTTTGAAAGAGAGAGAGAGAGAGAGATACAGAGACAGAGAGAGAACTAAACTGGGGGAACTCCCCAGTTCAGCACATGGTTCCTCACAGCCTGGGGCCGGGATTCGATCCTCGGTCCCCTGCCCTGCAAAGTGAGCGCTTAACCGACTGAGCCATCCTGACTTCCCCAAGTGTGTGTTTTTTAAGTGCCTCTCCCAAGAGATATTTCTTGAACTTAAGCTTCATTTACTGTCTAATGTTAACAAACCAAGGAAAGTTTGAAATATGGGCATCTTTGTTGAGTTGTGGTCTAGAGTGGCACTCTCTCTAATTCATGTACAACAGTACATGTAAACAGTCTGGCCCAGGTAGACATGAGTGGCTGATGGGCATAAGTGGCCTTAACAGGGTGACAACACATTTATCTTGGATATGTTAAAAAAACAAAATATCTTAATCTAAAGAACTTATAACAGGGAAGTCGGAATGGCTCAGGGGGTTAAGCACTCGCTTTCCAGCCCTGGGGTCTGAGGATCAAGTCCCAATCCTGACTCAGCAGACCCATATGCTGGACTGGGGTGTGCTTCCCATGCGGGAGGCCCCTGACCCCATTCCAGCCCTGTGGCCCCCGCCCACCTGTGTGGAATGAAACCATGTCAAAAAACATGACGTACAACTGTGGAGACTGCTCTGGGCCTTCCCCCTTCTCTCTCCCTGCCTCTGACTCTATGTCAAAAACAATAAAATAAATCTTAAAAAAACAAAAAACTTACAACACGTAACAGTTCCCTCTCCTCCCTAAGCCTGCACCTACTCTTCAGAAGTAACTGCTTTTAACCTTACAAGTTTTTTGTTGTTGATGTGTCAGTTTTAGCCAGTATCTCTCAACTCCCATTTTTAAGAATGAGGACTTTATGACTTCTGTACCTATCAGTTTTGATCAGCTATACCTTAATATTATCAAGATTGGTAAAATTTACATTCCAATCTATAACCATAATTATGTCTTTTGTCTCAAAGTTGATTTGGAAAGTGGAAAACTAATAAAGATTATTTGCACAGTTGTAATGTAAATATTATTCATGTTTGAGTCAGGTGGTGTTACAGTTTTCTCCAGGGTTTGATGTCCCAGAAGTCCTTATGCCACTTGAAGGAGAACAATTCTGACAAAATCAGTCACTTTTCTTACATTCTAGCATTCCACTAGTTGGTTTGTTTCCTCTTTGCTGTTGTTTTCCCTAGAGTTTCTCATTTTTATTTTTTGAGTGAAGATTTTGTTCTGTATTTATTAAGAATTCCAGCTTCTTATTCTATTGAATGGAGTTGTCTTTAGAGGTCACTGACGTCACCTTTAAGCATAGGTCAATTGCTATAACAGTTGCGATCCAGGAATTTTTGTGTTTAGACTCCTGGATTCTACTTTTCTTTTTATTCCCTAAGTCATTTTGCCATTTTAAATGACTTTTCTTAAAAAATAGTACATGGAAGATAATTCACTGAATCTAGTCTGCATATATATATATTTTTTATTTAATTTACTTTTTATTTTATTTTATTTTGACAGAGAGAGAGAGAGAGAGATACAGAGACAGAGACAGAGAGAACTGAACTGGAGGAACTCCCCAGTTCAGCATATGGGTCCGCACGGGCCAGGATTCGATCCTCAGTCCCCGGCGCTGCAAAGTGAGCGCTTAACCCACTGAGCCATCCTGGCTTCCCCTGTTTTCATATTTGACAGCTTGGCTGATTATAAAATTCTGAGCCCAAAATAATTTTCTCTTTCAGAACCTTGGAGCAACTATTTCATTCATTCAATAAGTAATTCTTAAGTATTTGCTATTTACAGAGTATTCTAGGCACTGGGAAGGTAGCCAATAAAACAAAAATTCCTACCTTCGTGGATCTTTTAGTTTGGGAAGATCAACAATAAAAAATCAGAACTAAATTATATAATTTATTAGAATGAGTGTTTATGTAGAAAACTAATGCTGGGAACTCCTAATTGGATGGACCATCTGGATTGATTCTGGTGCTCTATCTTTTGAATTTGTATTGTCCTGCCTTTTTAACCTCTGCTCAACATTCTGGGAAGGTTTCCTATTTTAAGATTTTAAACAGGTATATTTTAAATGACAAGGTATTTATTTTCTGCACCTTTTCCATAGAATATTTTTTTGGATATAATTTTTAATTGAGATGCATCATATTGAAGAGTACATAAAACTGTATACATATTAAGGCAGAAGCTTCCTCCTAGGTCTGTTTCAAATTAACAGAATGTGATAGACCCAACTCTATCAGGTGTTCTCCAGTGACAATGAGTTACAGTGCTGGGGGGAGAGGGCATCAGTGGGTGACCTAATATAGAAGACTTGGCTATTTCCAGGTAGAACGCAGAGGTGGGGCTTAGTGTTATGTGGAGAGCAGTTATCCCAACAAAGGGACATTGAGCCTTTGTGTGTGCCTAATGACACTGAACTCCATCTTAAAGGAAAGCCTCTGATTTATCTTAGGCTGTGAAATGAGTTACAGGTTTAAAAACTTAGGATAGATGTGAGGAGAGGATGGAATTAACTTGAGTTCTGAACAGAGGCAGATGCTTACACAAAGGTTACAGATCGGGTGTTAAACGAGAGGATGTGTCCAAGTTTTTGGCTCAGGTTATATCTCCATCCTTTGGATTACAGAAAAGGAAGGAAAGGTTTCTTTCCTATTGGGGTGTGGCTTTAAAATTTTAATCCTAAACATTATGAATTTGAGGATCTTGTGGGATATAACAAGTGAAAATGCTCAGCAGGTTGGCAGTAAATAATCCAGATTTGCTTTCAGGAGACTCCAGTAGATTTGAGTTATTAGCATATAAAGCAAATTACTTGAGTAAAGTTGCTCAGGATGAGAAGAAAAACAAACTTGGAACAGAATACTTTTAATGTTTTTAATAACTTTGTTGAGATAATTTACATACAGTAAACTGCATTCATTTAAAGTGTACAATTCCATAAATTTTGACAATTATGTACACCCATGAAACTACCACCAACATTCAAGAACATTTTCATTGCCCCCCACATTTCCTCAGGCACCATTTAGTCCTTCTCTTTGTCTACACCTGACTGAGAGCAACTACTGGTCAGCTTTCTCCCACTATGGATCAGTTTACCTCTAGAATTTATGTCTGGTTTCTTCTGTGTCTGGCTTTCACTAAGCATAATCCATTTGAGATACATTCATGCAGTTGCATGTATCAGTTTATTGCAAAGTAGTATACCACTTTTATCCATTCATTAGTTGATGGACATTTGGGTTGTTTCCATTTTTTGGCTCTTACAAATAAAGCTCTGTTCATATAACATATACATGTCTTTGTATGGATGTATGTACTGTTAATTTCTTTGGAGTAAATAGGAATAAAGTGCCTGAGTTGTATGGCAGGTGTAGTTCAGCTTTTTAAGAAATTGCCAACATTGCAAAGAGGTGATATTTTGTTCCCACCACTAAAGAGTTCTGATTGCTCCAAATCCTTGCAACTCTTGCTATTCTCAATCTAAATTTTAGTCATTCCAATAGGTGTGTAATGGTGTCTAGTTGTGGTTTTAATTTATATTTCTGTAGTGACTAATGATGTCCCTGTGCTTATTGGCCATTTGTATATCTTCCTTTGCTAAGTGTTCAAATTTGTTGCTTACTTTTTAGTTGGGTTGTCTTTATAATTGAATTGTAAGTGCCCTTATATATTGTGGATATAAGTTCTTTGTTAAATATATGTATTTTGAAAATTTTATTCTGGTGCTTGTTTCATTTTGTTAATGACTTGAAGAGCAAAAGTTTTAATTTTGAAAGTATCCAAGTTGCTAATTGTTTTGTTTCATACTTTTTGTATTCTAAGACATACTTGTTTATCCCAAGGTGGTAAAGATTTTTCTCCTATGTTTTCTTTATTTGTAAGTTTAGCTTTTACATTTTAGTCTATGATCCATTCAGTTAATTTTTGTACATGGCAAAACAATTTCTAGAAGGTGAGCAAAGTAGAAAGAGCCCTGTACAGAGATACCAAAGAAAATGTTTTCTGAAGCCATAAAAGGAAGCAGGTGGGGGTCAGTGGTGTCAGGTGCTTTAGAAATCAAGTTTGATTATGGCTGAAAAGTAGTTACTGGATATGGTAATTTTATTGATTGGCCGCCTAGTGCCAGACACATCACTTTTGCTCTCAAGTGGTTCCATCTGTTTGGGTAGGAGTAGATTATGCTTTGAAGAAATGTATAGATAAGGGAAAGGCTGAAGGTGGACACAGTTGAAGGTGTGTTTTTTTTGTTGGTTTTTGAGATATGGGTACGTTTGTATGATGGGTAAAAAATCAAAATAGGGGAAGCCGGAATGGCTCCGTGGGTTAGGCGCTCACTTTGCAGCCCCAGGGACCGAGGATCGAATCCTGGCCCTGGCCCGTGTGGACCCATATGCTGAACTGGGGAGTGCCCCCAGTTCGGTTCTCACCTGCGTGAGACCCCCGCCCTGTTCCTGCCCTGTGCAGCCCTGTGCCCACCTGTGGAAGGAAACTATGTGGAAAAACCAATGATGTACAACTATGGAGACTGTTCGGGGCCCTCCCCCTTCTCTCTGTCTCTGAATCTCTCTCTCTCTCTCTGTCAAAAACAATAAAAACAAACCTTTAAAAAAAAAAAATCAAAATGAAAACGTGTGGGAGGTGGAGTGTAATTAATGGGAAAGGCCCTAGAGGGAGCAGTAAAGAAGGGGACCCAGAGTACAGTGGAGGTATTAGCTTTGACGTGGAGGGACCCAAGGCTCACCTAGACAGTGTTCCAGAAAGAAAAATGCGGGAAGATGAGTTGCTGGGTAAGTCAGGTGGTATCCTCTCATCTTAGAGCTGAAGGAGAAATGAAATTAACAAATGCCATCTGACGCCTTTAAGGCAGGGGCTGCAATTTGCAAGCGAGACGTTTGCTCAGAGAAAGTGACATTTGGTATGCAAGGTCATGTGTTCGCAGCAAAGCACCAAAGGCGCCCTACCTGAAGCTCCACACCACACCTGAGTCCCATCCCTGGCGCGCGACATCATGGACTACAAGCCCCAGGATGCATCGGGGCCAGCGTAGGGAGCTGCGCCGGTTCCGAGCTGCGGCGGCAGCTGCGACTTGGACCGCCTCAACCCTGGACTTCGAGAATCTTGGCCTTTCTCGCGCGGCACCATGCGTTCTGACCAGGCTATGTCTTGGTACCGGCGGATGTCCGCGGTCTACGCCTTGGGCACCTGGACCCTGGTGGGCTCCTTGTTTTTCTTCGGCCGGAAAAAGAGCGAGCCATCAGGTACGGCTGCGGCCAGACCTTTCACCGGACACGCAGCCTTCCGTGGGGCATACCAGGGGTCATAGAGGCGGCTGCGTTGTTCGCCAGTCCTGTTTGTTTTGCAGAAGTTGGGAACAGTTGCTTAGAGCCATTCGTTATAATGGAACCTGCCAGGAAATACCTCTTAAGTCCTCTTACTTAAACCTTGTTTATTAATTGAATGAGGCCGTCCCTACACTCAGAATTTGAAGAATCTGTAAGGTTCGAGATGGAATTGGGAAGATTCGGGGCAGTGATTTAAAGAGGTGCTGCATCTGTAACATTAGCAGTTTCAGCACTTCTACAAGCCAAGGAGTATTAAAACCTTCCTAGTTACTGGGCGGTAAAGGAAATCCCATTCCCTTTTAAAATGTGCTGGATTATCTATCGCTACTTATAGATTAGTGGTTACTTGGGGCAGAAGGGAGGAGTTGATGGGGAGTGACCGCTAAGGGTATATGGGATTTCTTTTGCGGATGAGCATATTATGAAATTGATAGTTGTGCTGGTTGCACAGATTTCAGTATACTAAAAACCACTGAAAAGTTAATTGTATATGTTAAGTATATCTCATTAAAGCTGTGATGTGAGAACTGCCGAAGATCACATTTGGTGATGAAGATTATCAGTGGCCTGAAAGTACACGGCCAGTATTGAGTGTTTAGGAACATTTCATTGCCGGTATTTACGAACATTTCATTGCCGGTATTTACAGTTTTCTAAATTAATTATTTATTTTTACAGAAAATGCTGTCAGGAATCTGATGGGGATGGGGTTAGTTGTTACCTTAGTTTATTTTATAAGCCTTTACTAATCTAATGACTGCTGCTTAAGTTAAAAATTAATGATAAGGTGTTCTGTTTTTTTAAAGGTGAATTAGAGCAAAAGGATGTTCCAAGAAATGAAATAACTGAGCCCCCGAAAGGGTTTTATGTGGAAACGATTGTCACATATAAAGAAGATTTTGTTCCAATTACTGACAGGATCCTCAACTACTGGAAATCATGGACTGGTGGACCTGGACCAGAATCATGATCGACTGCTGAATTCTGAGAACCAGGACTTTGGTTCAACATATGTTTGATAGATGCCTTGATTTCCATTTTCTGTTTGTGAAAAAATGCATACATTTAATTTAATTTTGCTGTATAATATAATCACTAATGATATGCAATAAATAATTCCTTGAAGAAAAGTAAACTTGCATATTCAGGAGGTGTCCCTCTATACCTGCATGCGTGAAAGGTTGAAGTGAAATGTCACAGTGAACTTCCATAAGCTTGCTTTTCTGAAACTGATTCATGAAATTTATACAGTAAACTCTCCATTAAGTGGAACTCAAGCAACCAGCACTCTCAAGCAACTGACAAAATATTTTTGCTGGTTACTTAAGAGTGCAGGCTGCTTGAATTCTGATTGAGAGAGAGTCTACTTACGTTTATCTGTGGTCTACCAGTCTCCATAGGTGCTGGTTAACTGAGAGTCTACTGTATTTCTTTCATGTTGCTGTCAGACACAACTTTAGTGGTTTAAGTTTAGATTCACCAAATCTATGTTCAGTTTAGGATTTATAGCATCCCTTTGGGTACTGTTGGGTACCCAAATAACTCCCAAATTAAATAGACTCAGAATAGATATCTCTTATTTTCAGCAGGTGTGACTTAAACTCCAACTGTGGCTATCAGTGTTCTAGACACAGAGGATACGAAGTCAGGACAACATGATTCCTGCCCTGGAGTGCTGCACTGGTCTGGTCTCTTTATTGGTCCTTTGGTTGCAAGTAACTAACCCACATAAGTGAGCTTAAATCATGGTGTTGTATACTAAAAAGTATATAAGCAGCTCAGAATCACAGCAGAGTATGTTGTGATCTTAGCAGGGCCTGGCAATCACTCACTGAGCCTACCTGCCTCTGGTTCAGATAAACTGATGAACTCAAGAATTTTCTCAAAATTTGCACTTTTTTTTTTTTAAAGATTTTATTTTTTGACAGAGTCAGAGACAGACAGAGAAGGAGGAGGGCCCAGAGAAGTCTCCATAGTTGTACGTCATCAGTTTTTGACATGGTTTTTTGTTCCACACAGGTGGGCGGGGACCTCTCAGGGCAGTAACTGGGCTGGGGGCCTCCTGCATGGGAGGCATGGCCTCTCGAGCCAGGGTATGAACTGGGGGTCGAGAACCAAACTGGGGGTCTCCCGAATAGGAAGCACACCTCAGTTCAGCAGATGGGTCCGCATGGGCCGGGGCCGGGATTTGATCCTTGGTTCCGGGACTTCAAAGCAAGAGCTTATCTTGCTGAGCCATCCTGTCTTCCCCTACACTTTCTTATGTTGACATATGTGTTCCAAAAAGTGCTTTCCTAAGTCTGTGTGGTAACTTAAAACTTAAAGTTTTACTAGCTAAATTAAATTCAGTATTCATTGAATGTCTAGGTCATTTCCAACTAAGATAAAACACTGAAACATTTAATTTCTGAACATAGGTTATTCTACTTTTTGTCTCTTATAGAGAAAGTAAAGACATTTGAACCTATTAGTAAATCTGTTGTTCCACATTAAAAAGTGTTGTGCTATGAGGAAATATATCCAAAAATTAAAAAATGTCTTTATAAATTAGTCAGTCTAAAAGAATACTGGTGTAACAGTTCACAATTGCTTACTCCTTAATTTTCATTAAAAATTAAGGTTTTTAAAGGTTAAGAATTCTAATACACGTAACTAAGGGTACAACAAATAATAGGGAAAGCAATGATGTATACAAAAATATTTTGGCTTTCAAAAGGTATGAGATACAGATGTGTTTTCATTAAAGAAAATGGGATAATTTTATCATTATTTCTGATTGGGTAAGGCAAGAGAAACACTAAACTGAACACTGAAAGTTGAAGAAAGTATGAAAAAGGAATATTGAGAAAGGAAATTTTATGAGTGGTCAAGCGGAGTAAGATTGAAATAAATTTAAGTAAGTAAATATCAAAAGTAAGCTGATGTAAAATTAAGAGTTTGGTTTCTTTCTCTGCTAAAAAGAACTAAGTTTTCTTGGACTGTTGGTTTGCTACTGATACTGTGAAAAAGTTTTCTGCCTAGAAAGCAAAGATTCTGTTTTATTCAAAATAATTTTCTGTCTTTTATGTTGTCTTAATCAGGCACTTGATTGCTTAAGAATCTCTTTAATAGTACAAACTAATTTTTGCTAACAATTTTGTAAACTTATATTTGTCTTTGGAATCTTCTATTGTCACTTTGATTAAATAGATAATTAAGTATTACTTCATAAATGAGTTAGGATTCTATTGATACATTTTTTAAAAGATTTATTTTGATGGTTTTTGACAGAGAGAGAGAGACAGAGACAGAGAGAAGGAGGAGGGCCCAGAACAGTCTCCATAGTTGCACATCATTCGTTTTTTCACATAGTTTCATTCCACAGGTGGGTGTGGGGCTGCACAGGGCAGGAACTGGGCCGGGGTCTCACCCCGGTGAGAATTGAACTGGGGGTACTCCCCACTTCAGCATATGGGTCCACCCGGGCCGGAGCCGGGATTCGATCCTCAGTCCCTGGGGCTGCAAATTGAGCGCTTAACCCACTGAGCCATCCCAGCTTTCCCTATTGATACATTTTGACAAACTTCCCAAATTTAAATTGTACTCTTGACCTGGAAGGGCCCCTGAAACACTTCAAAAGATTTGTTTTTGGGAAGCTGGGATGGCTCAGTGGGTTAAGCGCTCACTTTGCAGCGCCGGGGACCGAGGATCGAATCCTGGCCCCGGCCTGTGCGGACCCATATGCTGAACTGGGAGCTCCCCCAGTTCAGTTCTCTCTCTGTCTCTCTCTGTCTCTCTCTCTCTCTCTCTCTCTCTCTCTCTCTCTCTCTCTCTCTGTCAAAAATAAATAAATAAATAAAAATATATTGGAAAAAAAAAAGATTTGTTTTCTGTCCTTGTAAAAGAGAAATTTTAAACTTACTAGATTTATTTTGTATGTTAAATTGCAAGGGAAGCATTATAAAATAAGTGGTGATAATGTTTTAGTGTTAGGGGATGCTGGGATAGCTCAGCAGGTTGAGCACTTGCCTTGTAACCGTGAGGTCGAGGGATTGAATACTAGTCCTGGCCTGTGCAAATCCATATGCTGAACTGCGGCGCAACTGGTAACTGCTGGGATGATGGCAAAAGTTCTCACCTCCCATGCAGGAGGCCCCTGGTTTGGTTCCCATTTGACATGGCCCCCCATTCACCTGTGTGGAATGAAACCCACAATTAATTATGTACAACCATGGAGACTGCTCTGGGTCCTCCCCTCTCTCTCTCTTTCTCCCTCTCTCTCAATTCTCTCAAACAATCTTAAAAAAAAAAAAGCCAATCTGAAAGCTATGTGGTTATATCTGAGTCTATGAATATGCATATCTCTCTCAAATATGACATACCAGTCAAAGCCTTGATAATATAACTAGTTTCCATTGTGTCCTGTCATAAGAATGATTTTTATTGAACTTACGTAAATAACAATATTGCTATGAAAAATGGGAACACATACTCTGAGTTTCCAAATTTTGGAGGAATCAAATAGGGAATAGAGGACAAATGTTTCAACGCTGCTTACAAAGGTATAATTCACCAAATTGCACTAAGTCACAGCTAGTTTTAGAAAAATTTTTTCTTATATCAGAAAAAATATAAGGAGCCAGCAATGTTTCAAAGTCATAAAAATTGTAGCCATTCTTATTCATTCTTTCAGTCCTGTGTAATAAAAATTCTTGTGCTTGAATTGTTTTTCCATTAGTTCTCTCAACCTTGCCTGATAATTGAGGATGATAGGGTGATAATTCCAAGTTTTCAAGATTGTCCATCATGGTTCATATAATTTGTTCAGTGAAGTGGGTACCACAGTCACTAGAGACTGTTGAAGGTATACCCCAAGTGGGAAACATTTCCTAACAGTTTCTTTGCCACTGTGAGGGTTATCAGCCTTTCAGTAGGGGAAGCATTTAACTCATTGGGGAAACATACAACAAAAACCATTAAACTTTTGTTTTAAGATTTATTGTTTGAGAGAAGGTGAGAGGGAAAGAGAAGGGAGGAGGGCCCAGAGCAGTCTCCGTAGTTGTGCATCATTAATTGTGATGTAGTTTCATTCCATATAGGTGGATGTGGGACCACACAGGGTGGAAACCAAACTGGGGGTCTCCTGCATGGGAGGCGACAACCTTCACCACCATCCGAGAGGTTACCAGTTGCACTGCACTCAGTTCAGCAAATGGGTTTGCATGGGCCGGAGTTGGGAATCAAATCCTGGACCTTTTGATTGCAAGGTAAGTGTTCAACCGCTGAGGTACCCTAGATCCCCACTTATCAAAGCCAATAAAAACCCTTGGAAACATTGACCTGGTGCCTTGTTTACATGGTTTCTAGCAGTTTTATTAGGTTAGTAAAGAATGTCACTTCTTAAAAAAAAAATAATGTCACTTCTTGGCAAGTGCAGGAAGCTCAGGATATTTTAGGGAGCTCATGAACAGAGGAACTCAACCAAATCTATAGGTATTGAAAGCAATGTCTGATGGGAAGTGCTTGTTTTGGCTTTTCCTTGAGAGACCTTTTAAAATTCAATCTGAATCTGACCTCAATGGCAAGGGAAGTAAAAGCACAAATAAACAAATGGGACCTTATTAAGCTAAAAAGCTTCTGCGCTGCAAAGGAAACCATCAACAAAGCAAAGAGGCAACCAACCAACTGGGAGAAAATATTTGCAAACAATGCCTCTGATAAAGGGCTAATATCAAAAATATATAAAGAACTTGTACAACTC
>PVKE010010896.1:0-41458 GCA_004027555.1 Craseonycteris thonglongyai
GAGAAAAAAATTATTTGGGGCCAGATCAGGTAAGCAGGGATGGTATTCCAATACAGTTATTTGTGTACTGGGTAAAAACTCCCTCACACGCAGTGTCATGGAATTTGGTACATTGTCGTGATGCAAGAGCCATGAGTTGTTGCAAAAAGTTCAAATTGTTTTCATCTATCTTTTTATGCAGCCCTTTCAGCACTTCCAAATATTTAACTTGGTTGACTATTTGTCCAGTTGGTACAAATTCATAATAAACAATCCCTCTGATATCAAAAAGTTTAGCAACATTGTTTTAACTCTTGATTTGGATTGACAGAACATTTTTGGTAGTGGAAAATTGGCTAACTTCCATTGTACACCTGTTTTAGGGTTGTATTGGTACACCCATGTGTTATCAGTGATAACATGGCTCAAAACATTGTCTTGCCTCTCTAAAAGGTCTCGGCTTTTGTTTGTCGGTGAGTTACTTCAGGATCATATTTTGTGCACACCTTTCTCATGCCAAGATTTTCAGTTCAGATTTTCCTAATTGTTTTTCTAATCCATGTATATTTGATCTGCTATGCTTCTCACAATCAACTGACAATTTTTTTACTTTATTTATTTATTTATTTATTTATTTATTTTTGACAGAAAGAGAGAGACAGAGACAGAGACGGAGAGAGAATTGAACTGTGGGAACTCCCCAGTTCAGCATGTGGGTCTGCCTGGGCCGGAGCCGGGATTCGATCCTTGGTCCTCAGGGCTTCAAAGCGAGTGCTTAACCAGCTGAGCCATCCCGACTTTCCCAACTGACAATTTTGACACACAAATTGATGCATTTTTGCCATATTTTCATCAGTTCTGCTCATTACTGGCCACCCTGACCTCTCTTTGTCAGTGCCATTTTCTCTCCACTCAGAAAAATGTTTAATCCATTTGTACACTGCTATTTTCTTCATGGCGTTGTCCCTATCAACCTGGACTAACAAACCCCTGATTTCACTTCCACTCTTGCCAAGTTTAACAAGAAATTTAATGTTTGTTCATCGCTCCAATTTAAACTCCAACATTCTCACAACAGCACACAAAACCACACAACAACAAAAATTAGACCCACTTAGCCAGACATCCCACACGTTGACATGAACACAAGTGTGAGACACAGATATACCAAGGTTGTGAAACCCTACAGCATTGTTTGTACAGTGCTGCCAATGTAAGCTCATGGTGGCAAGTTTGTGCACTTAATTTTTAAAACTTGTGAGGTGCTAGTCAGAACTGAAATTTCTTCTGATGCTGATTTTTTCCCCCAAATTCAACAGCTGTTGGCAGAATTTGGTTCCTCAGGGTTATTGAGCTGAGAGCCTGATTTTCCTTTTGGGTATCAACTGAAGGTAGTCCTTGGCTCTTAAAGACCACCCTTTATCCTGTCAGATGGCCCTCACTCTCTATGATATAGCAGTTGGTGGTTTCCAGATCAACACTAAAGAATCTAATGTACTTCCACTCTCTTATTTCAGGAAGTATTTCAGTTACTTTTAAGAGTTCAATTTTTTATATCAGGTACAGTCAGGGTAATATCCCTTTTGATTATCTTAAAATTAACTGATTTGAGACCTTAATTAGAGCTGTAATTTTTTTTAACCTTTGTGTATAATATAACCTAATTCTGGAAGTGAAGCCATTATATGCATAGTCCTTCCCACACACAACTGGTGGTCTCAACTCTTAAAAATAATATTTTTATACCTTAGTGACTACCATTTAGAAAATTTAATAGAAAACTAAAGCTACTATTCACTATAGCTATACAAAAATGAAAAATTCTGTAGTAGTCAGGATTCTAAGATGCCCTCAATATTTCCCTACCCCAGTGCACATGTCTAGATCATGAATATTATGGATTTTACTCCCATGATTAGATTAGATGTACAATGAAACCTGTTGGGTGGGTGGGCCTGACCTGATCAAATAAACTCTACAAAAATACAGTGTTTTCTCCAGCTAGTACTAGAAGAAAGTGTTAGAGAATCATACCCTTGCTGGCCTGGAAGAATGTAAACACACATGTTGTGAACTACCAACAGGGAGGGGCAGAATTTAGAAGCTATGAGCTGTTCTTAGCCAACAACTAGCAGGAAAATGAAACTTCAGCCCTGAACCCCACAGAAATTAATTCTGCCAAAAGCCTGTATAATCTTACAACAATCATAGGTGATTTGACTTAAAGAGTTAAAGCTAGAAGGTCCTTCAAATACTTATAATCTGCTTATTAATAGATAACAAGACCAAGACCTGGAAATGGAAAGCAAACAAGTACCAGCGGGTGAATGAAGAAGCCAGGCAATGTATTCCACATGATTTTGAACTTAGGCATAGAAGCTTATTTCCACAATTATTAAACAAGTAGGTAGAGATATACAATCTCTCTGAATACTGCTAGTTTATTTTTTTAATTAAATTTAAAGGGTTAACATTGGTTGGTAAATACTGCATAGGTTCCAGGTATATAATTGTACAATACATCATCTATGTGTTGCATTGTGTTCTCAGCACCAAGTCAGTTCTCCTCCCATCACCATATATTTGATTCCCAGCCCTCTACCACCACTCTCCCCCTTTACCCTCTGGTAACCACTAAATTTTTGTCCATGAGTTTCTGTTTCTTTGTATGCTTTCAGTTCTTTATCCCACATATGAGTGAAGTCATGCAGTTCTTGATTTCTTTCTGTCTGACTTATTTCACTTAGCATGCTGATCTCAGGATCTATCCACGTTGTTGTAAATGGCAGTATTTCATCTTTTCTTATAGTCCATTTTCTTCTTTAGCCACTCATCTATCGAGGGATGCTGGTTGTTTCCGTGTCTTGGCCACTATGAATAAAACAACAATGAACATCTGGGTGTATGTATCTTTGCAGACAAAAGTTTTCATATTTTTTGGGTAGCTAGCCAGAAGAGAAATTCCTGGGTCATATGACAACACTACTTTTAATTTGTTGAGGAACTTCCACACTGTTTTCCACAGTAACTGTACTAATTTTCATTCCCACCAGTAGTGTATGAGAGCACCTCTAGTTTACCATTTGAGAAGTTTTAAGGAGTACAAACTGTCTTCAACATTTCTCTAACTCACTAAAGCAGTCTCCTTTTACTGTCTAGATTTAGAAAGCAGCATTTTGATTAGGGAGAAGACAAGAAGTGATGTCTACAAGTAAACAAATAAGATTTGTGCTGTGTAAACAATTCCAGATGGCTCTCAGAAAAACAGCTTGAAAGGGCAGCCATATAGATCACACCGATGCAGGAGGAACAAGCCCTTGATAATGGGATGGGCTTTATCTGCATGCACACTTTGCATTTGCTTTCTATCAGATGGGAAGGCAATGCTTGTGCCAGCAGAAGGAAACTCTGCCTCTGTTTATATCTTAATCCCTAAGGTAGGAGGTTAACTTTGGGGATGACAGATGAAATGCTTTGGTTTGTCATTAATACCACTGTGAACAGATGGCTCTCAGGCATCTATATGATCTTTCTCGTACTATTTCCTGCTCCCCCATCCTCTCCCAGGAGACCAGGTGTGAAATTCAGCATTAAGCAGTTTTTGCTAGCTGTGAATTGAGTTGAGCCAAAGGGGCCATGTGGCTGGACTTTGGAATGTGAAATAACGTCATTACTTATACCATAAAATTCAATTGCATGTTAACCAAAGTCCTAAAACATGCTCCAGGGGAAATTTTGTTCTGTTTAAAGGTGTCACTAATTTGGGTTATAAGTTAAGAACTATGACAATTTATGTAATGTTTTAATTTTCTGGGTATAAATATAAGCATTTTAAATTTATTTTTCTTATTTGCTAATGTAATCATTGAGTACTCTGTTTTAATTTGAATTCATTATATATTTATTGGCACTCTAATATGTGTAGATATTTCTTGAAGAACTGGTAAGGATGCAGTGTTAGATAAATTAGTTACTTACTATCATCAAGCCGCCATAGTCTATGGGAAAGAATATAACATAAGTGGAAAAATTACATAAGAAATCTAGTAAGTGCATCTTTGAAAGGTTAGAGAAGAAGAGATGATTAGTTTGTTGATATTAGCCACGGTTTCAGTATACTTTGGTGTTTTGTTTACTTATTGTGAAAGGATAGAAAGAATTTCACAGAACAAAGTTGAATAGAGGGTCATTTCACACATATAAAAGTCATCTTGACACGGGAAGTTATAAATTGCATAATGTACAGAGTAAGAAATAGCAGATAGTTCTATATAGCTGAAGCTGAGTTCTTTTGTCTTCAAATTTGAACTGAGATTTGTGGATTTTTAACACCTGATGCCTGAGATATATTAATCTTTTAAATAGAACTATGTCTCTCATTTCACAGAGAATGGAACCAAGGCACTGATAATATTAGCAGGAGCTAATACTGGGGCATCATGTACCAGGCACTATTCTAAGACACCTTCCAAATATTCCCTCATGTAATCTAACCTTCATAGGGTAAAACAATCCTACAAGGCAGCACTCTATTAACCTTTTTATTGGTAGGGAACTGAGATCAAAGATGTTAAAAAACTTGTTCAGAGTTACATAACTCCTAAGCATATAGCCTGGATATAAACCAGGTAAGATGAACCCACTGCTGCAATGTATAAATTACTGCTCCAAGCTCACATATGTTTAAGAGTGTGTAGATTTACCGTAAGCACTGATTTTCCAAGTTTATATTCAGTGTTTTCTACTTACCACTTCTGAGGGGAAAAGTGGAAAAAAAAAAAAGAGATTAGGCTTCGAACTTTGGAATTAATTAATGTTGAGCAGAGAAAGGCTCAAAACTGATATTCAGACAAATTGGAAGAAGAGAAAAGTTGTAAAAGAAATGATATAGAAAGTCATTGAGGAAGTCTAGGTGTAGGTAGATGACATCTATCCTACAGTTGTTCTAGAAGAACTGTGGGATTGTTCAGGTTATTGGTCAGGCTATGGTGGCTGATTACTGAAAGATCCTGAAGTTACTCTCAAGAAATTTGCTCTTTGTTCATAATGAACCTCCTCTGGTTCAAGTTGCATATAAATGAAAGGATATTCATGTGATTGGTTCAGTTATGTCACTTTCTTGGTATTCTAATTTGCTCCTGTTGTTGGTTTTAAAGATATTTAACAGGCAAGATTTTGCTTTTGTGATGGCTAAGTGAAGTCATAGCAGACTGACTTCCCCATAGAAAACAACTATAAACCGTGTGTGCAGGGTTGGGGTCGGGGGTAAGGGTGCAAGGAATAGATAAAAATAACCTAAAGTATCTGGAGAGTAAACATTCGGAGAATAGAAACTTGGAAGAAGTGAAATGTGCAGAGTAATTTCCTGCTATTTTAACCTGAGAGCAGTTGGCATTTAGTGCCATGTCATTTGTAGACTTTCTGAGCTGAAGAACCAGAGAACAGACAGTACTGCTTCTGAGTAGTGAGCATAGAATCTTGGGAAGAATCATGGCAAAGAGGAGGATCCCAAATCTGTAAGCCTTGTTCAAAGTTCTGGCTGATTCCTGAACCATATGGGTGGGCACACTCTAAGCAGCCTCACTGAGGAAGGACAAAATAAGACAAAAAATGAACAAAACAAAAAACAAACAAACAAAAAATTGAACTGAGATTTGAGTTGCTGCCTATGCAATAACATTTGTAATATACATCTAATCCAGTAATTGCCTATAAACAAAATATCATCACTCTTTGGAGGAATAAAAGTGTCCCATTCTCAAGGGAAATAATAATCAATGTAGGCCTATCCTGAGATGGCCCAAATATTAGAATCAGGAGATAAATTCTTAATTCAATTAACTAACTATGCATAAAGAGAAAATATAATCATAATAAATGAAAGGATAAGATTCTCAAAGGATAAATAGAAGCGATAAAACACTACCAGTGAACATTCCAGAACTAAATAGAGTTAATATACATTTCATCTTGTGGTGGGGAGAGAACTAAAATATGGTGGGGCTCAGAGCAGAGTAGACTTGAGAATTATGTTTTGGGAAATGTCCAGCACATCTCATAACTACAAAAAACCTTTCTAAATCCACTCCAGTAATGAGGACAAAGTTTTACCCAAATTTCAGTTGTTGAAGAAAGTCCCCTAGAAATATACTGATGGAAATTTCACCATTAGAAAAGTAACTCCTGTGTGTGAGGGGCGGGGTGGTGGGGTGGTGGTGGTGGGGCTGGTTCTGGGTCGTGGGCACATGGTGTGATGCGTGGGTGATGTGATGTGGACTTGTGCATCTGGAAACTATCTAATTGTTACCAACCAATGTCACCCCATTAAATTTAACAATAAAAAAAAAAAGAAGAAGAAAAGTAACTCCTTAAAAAGCTGTTATCTTTTGCACTAACATTTTGAGAACAAGGTATATGTCAACAGAGTCAGATACATCACCAATGAAATCAAGGCTGTAGAATGAAGAGAAAAATAACCCACTCTCCATTTCTGCCTGCCATCTCTCTTGTTCCTTTAGCTAGAACAGAATCCAAGCATGGAATTCTTAGGATATGTTTATTTTCTTGTTTATCTCACACAATTATATACATCCTTCTTTCAGGGATTATTTGAGAATACTTAACATAGCACACATTAGTAAGAAAGAAGTATAAATATCAACATAGATTTTAGAAGTCATTAAGAGCAATAAAACAAAATAGCAAATGTTCCAAAAACCTGGGATATGATAGTTTTAAATTGAATATTATATTTGACTTTGACTGAAATTTAAAGATAGTCTTTGTGTATAATAATAAATAATTATTAATAAATAATGACTTCTTACTCATTAAGGTTAATTATAAAGACTATGAAGCAACATGGAAAATACTTCTGCTTTGACTGACAATGGAAAATTACAAAGAAGTATGTATACACTAGATATAACTAAATGAAAATAGGCCTTGTTAAGGTAAGATATAGAAAACCCCCTCCAAAAAAGCAAAAAACAGAATTTTTTAAATCGAGGGAATTCAATTGTGATATATTTTTCTTAATTTATATAATTATTATGTTAATGTAATAAATAAAATTTAAAATAGGTTTGCTCTTCTGGCAACTGAGAATAAAAGGAAAAGAAGATTAGATTTTACTTTGATCATTAAATGAATGATAATCTCTATAGAGGAGAAGCTGTTAAAAACGTAAGAGTTTTAGAACTGCTCCAGATTTGGAAAACCTCTGAGACTCACTGTGTGGGTCTGAAGTTGTCCTGGTTTGCTCTGATGAAGAACATGGGGTTTTGGGAGCTCCAGCTCTCTCTGTCCCTTCAACTAGAGTACAGCCTGAGGTTAGGCATAGAATATGTGAACTGTCTTATTATTTTATGATGCTAACAGGACCTAGAAGTTTTGTTTGTTTTTTTCCAAGACGTTCTTAAAAAAACAAGTCTTACCTCACAAGCCACTTTAGCACAAAGGCAATTTAAATTACATTTCAATCAATAATGCAAATAAAATGTTCCTTCAAGCCCAAGCGTACAGAAACAACACATTATAAATGATTTCCCAAGTTTCAGACAGATTGAAAGTTTTTGCAGTTCTTATAGAAAAGGAGGGGAGAGAAATTCCCACATTATCTTCTTAGTAAATGTATGTGAGTCCTGAAGGCAGTGCCACACTTGTAATTCATTTGGTGTTTTGACTGGCACAGAGAGAAGCTAAGGGGGTTGAACAGGAAGTTCCTGAGATACGGGGAATCTACAATGTTTTTATGCTAGTTTGGTTCATGTTCTCATATATGTACTACTGTTTTTTTAAAGACTTTTTCTAAGATTTATCTCAGAGAGCTTGTCTCTCTTCCCCAATCCCAGTTTTTAATCTACCATCTTTTTATGGAACATTGCATATTCTAACTTTTGTTATTATTATATGAGACAATTTGAAGATCAATATTGACTTTGATAATAGGTAGATTTTTTTTTTTTATGGAACACCAATTCTCTGATTGGTATTTTATCAAGTAAGCTTTCTTAAATGATCAGATCCACATGCTTCTCATTAATAAAACAGAGATAATCATATCAGACATGTTTTCATAAAGATTACATGAGACAACATATATACAGTGTTTAGTACAGACTTGAACAAAAGTAAATGCTCAATAAACTATAGCTAACAAATACGTGTCTCATTTCTTTTACTAAATTTTAGCTTCTTGAAAGTTAACTCCTTAGTTAAGGTTAATCCTTTTCTGTATTATAAATTAAGAAAAGTAGAGAGATAATGCTAACTTGGTTTCTGTAAAAGAACATTTCTAAATTATATGCATATATTATATGGTTAGAATGCTTGTTAATTACCATCTACCACATCTCAGCTGTCTGTCTCAGTCAGTATTGATCATGGAGGACTTCTCCACCTTTTCTGTTGGTTCACTGGCTTATTTGCTTCCTGTAGTTTGCTCTAGTACATCTTATAGATGAAGTCGTGCAACTTCCATGAAGTTAACTCTATCTCCCACACAAAAATAACAAGAAAATATGACTTACGAGGTCTGAGAATTAAGTTTGAGAACTTGCCACTGTGCGCTTAGTTTAGCAGCACTGTACAAACTCAGGAAGGCTTTATAACCTTTACATGTCAGTGTCTCACAGCTGTGTTCATGTCAACATGTGGCAGTGTCTCGCTGAGTGGCATTTATTATTCTTGTGTGTTTTTGTGTGCCATCATGAGAATGTCGGAGCTTGAATTAGAGCAACAATCAAACATTAAATTTCTTGTTAAACTTGGCAAGAGTGGAAGTGAAATCAGGGACATGTTAGTCCAAGTTTATGAGGATAATGCCATGAAGAAAATGGCAGTGTAAAAATGGATTTGATGTTCTGAGGGGAGAGAAAGTGTCACTGATGAAGAAAAGTCAGGGCAGCCAGTAACAAGCAGAACTGATGAAAATATTGCCAAACGTCATCCAATTGTGCATCAAAATCATCCATTGGCTGACTATGAAAAGCAGTAGTAGACCAAGTAAACATCGATAGAGAAACAGGAAAATCTAAACTGAAAATCTTGGCATGAGACAGGTGTGTGCAAAAATGGTCCTAAGGGCGCTCACTGATGAACAAAAGCAAAGGAGAGTTGAAATATGCCAAGACCGTTTGAAGAGGCAAGAGGATGTTTTGGGTTATGTTATCACTGATGCCAACGTATGGGTGTATCAACAATTCCCTGAAACAAAACATCGAAGCGCACAATGGAACACAGCCAATTCTCCACAACCAAAAAATTCTGAGTCTAAATCAAGATTCAAAACAGTGTTACTAATTTTTTTTTCAGTACCAGAGTGATTGTTCATTATGAATGTGTACTAACTGGACAAACTGTCAACCAAGTTGACTGTTTGCAAGTGCTGAAAAATCTGTGTGAAAAAGTTAAATGAAAATGACCTGAGCTTTTCACCAAAAGCTCATGTCTCTTGAATGACGACTCTGCACCAGTTCACATGCCACTGTCTGTGAGGAAGTTTTTAGCCAGTAAACAAATCATTGTATTGGAACACCCTCCCTGCTCACCTGATCTGGTCCCAATTGACTTTTTTCTTTACCTGAAGATAAAGAAAATATAGAAAGGAATACATTTTGATGACATTCAGAACATAAAGGTTAATATGATCATGGCTCTGATGGATATTCCAGAAAAATAGTTCTAATATCGCTTGGAAGGGTCAGCTAGGTGCTGGTGTCAGAACATAGCTTACCAAGGGGGGTATTTCAAAGGTGACTGTAGTGATATTCAGCAATGAGGTATGTAGTACATTTTTAGGATGAGTTTGTGAACTTAATTGTTAGTTATTAAAATGGAAGTTTTCTGTCTGTTCCAATTCATTTTTTTAAAAAGCACATCATTAAAAACCACTCATACTGTAATTATTATGGTACCTAAATTATTTGTAATAACTTTACCACTGATTAAAAATCACTAACATGTGTCATGATTCAGTAGCTGAAAGCAGCTTTAACAGCTTATATACGGTATATATATATATATATATATTTTTTTTTTTTTTTAACTAAGACTTTTTTTTAAGTTGATTTATTAATTTTTTGACAGAGAGAGAGAGAGAGAGAGAGAGAGAGAGAGAGAGAGACAGGGACAGAGAGAGAACTGAACTGGGGGAACTCCCCAGTTCAGCATATGGGTCCGCACGGGCCGGGGCGAGGATTTGATCCTCCATCCCCGGCGCTGCAAAGTGAGCGCTTAACCCACTGAGCCATCCCGGCTTCCCCAACAGCTTATATTTTTCAGAGGCCACCATTTTTTGACGCAAGTGAAAATGTTTACTTCCTCACCTCTTTCTATAATGCTTTTAGAGCTTTCTAATAATTACTTTGATTATGCAATCACATTCATTTTCTTTTCTAATTCTTATAATCACATTTAAGGATGCTTTATACATATTAATATTAGTTAACACACATGGGTGAATTCTAAACTTTAAAAAATGCAAATTTTAAATTTGTGTTTTCCAAATACCATTACAATTACTTAAATCAATCCACCTTTCTTTATGTTTATTCTCTCTATCAGAAGGACCTATTTAGTTTATCAATTTATCTCCTATAGTCCCTTACACAATGCCCTCAATAGATGGAAGATTGCCCAAGAAATCAGAAAGTGAGATAATTCACCAGACACTCACATTTAGTCATATGTTTTATTCCCTATACATAACTGAGCTAAAATATTTTTGCTTAGGGCAAAAGAATGGTTCAAAACACCAGAAAAAAGAACAAAATTTTACAAATAGACAGTTTTCATGATTTTGTTCATTTCTCTCATCCTTAAGTTGCCTATTTACTTAGTCACAGTGAAAATTGTGGCTCATTCTTCTTTCAAGGACAGATCTGGTAACCCTAATTTCAAGGTGTTGGAGACATAGAACAATACAAGAATTGAGCCAGAAAATTATGACTGTTACTGTTTTTGGTGCATTCCTCTTCAGGGACGATTTAAACAATGCGCTTCTCCTGAGAAGGTAACTTTGAAATCCAACTCTGAGAACAATTGCTCCAAACCCTATGTGTATCCACAGAATATAGAAGCTGCAGCATCAGAAAACCCAGGTCCTCATTCCTTGCCTAATAACCCCAGCCCACAGAGAACTTTAACTACGTAGTCATAGAGGAATTTAATGATCTATGCTTTGTGTCTTTCTATAATATATAGTTTCTGGAACAGGCTGTCTGCTGAGAGAGAAATCTACCTGGTTCGGTTTATGGATAAATCTGTAGGAGGTACAATTAGCTTCACAAATTGTCAGGGGCTTTTAAGAGTTATTCACTCTTAAAATAATGATTAGATATCTCAGGATTCAGCCTCTGTAGAAGCAAAAATAAATGTCAGTTTTAATCTCCCAATCAGTGATTTCTCAAAATGAATCTAGCAAACCATCTCACATCTATTTTTCAACATGCCTGTGAGGAAGAAACTGGAACATATAAGATAGAAACCTCGACAAGGTAGATGAATAATGATGATTGCATCTTTCCAATTTATCTTCTCTCCCACAAAATAAGTGCCTGGAAAATGCGATTACTGTGGGGCTGTTTGTTAATGATGACAGCTGTATGGTCTTAATCTGGAGAATGTTTTCTGTACTGCTTTATTGAGTCACGTGAGGTCATCTGCAGTCTTTTTCTTAAAAAAAATGACAAAGAGTGATAATTTCATTTCTGGAATCTAATGACAACCAAGCACTTAGTGACCAATTCTGCCTAGATTCACCTTTATGTTCTTAGATAAAAATATCAAGTTATAATTTCAAAAAAGATGAATTTCAAAGATGTTGAAAGTCAAAATATTAAACATAGAGCAATATTTAGAAGTTCTGGAAGATGGTTCAGTATTGCAAGCATATTAAGGATTTGTTTGCGAATTATCATGCTAAATGTTGAGGGAGTGGAAATAAACAATGTATTTCTGTCCACAAGGAGCTTTTAATTCAATCAGAGTGTCAGACATGCAAAAAATAATTATGAAACAAGAAAGAAACAAACAACTTCCAGAATAAAAGCAGAAGTGGTATTGATATGACATTTTACATACTTCAGTGCAATTTGATGGTATATATATAAACAATATACACATATATACATTGTGTAAGCAATTCTCATATGCACTTAGAATTCTACTCACAGACACAGATTCTTCAGATATTAGTAAGCTTCTATTCCAGAGGCAATGATGTCTGTATTTCTGGAGCTATAAATTAAAAGGTTTGTTAAATTTCATCCTGATGCCAGGAATGAGTCTTTAACGGTGAACTCGGTGTTCTGTTAATAAATCAATGCATGAATACTAAGAAATAAACCTTAATTTATGAAATTAAACCTTTCCAAAAAAGATAGATGGTCAGAAACCCTTTTTTTTTTTAAGTTGTATTTTATTGTTTTTGACAGAGAGAGACAGAGAGAAGGTGGAGAGGCCAAAGCAGTCTCCATAGTTGTATGTCATCTTTTTTCAACATGGTTTTATTCTACATAGGTGAGTGGGGGGATGGGGGGTGCAGCAGAACAGGAACCAAGAACCAGGCCAGAGACCTCTGGGGCCTCCTGAATGAGAGGCATGTCCCCGTGAGCTGGGAACCTAACTGGGGATCTGCCATATGAGAAGCACACCCCACTTCAGCGTATGGGTCCACATGGGCTAGGGCTGGGGCTGGGACTTGATCCTTGGACCACAGGCTGCAAAGCAAGTGCTTAACCTGTTGAGCCATCCCGGCTTCCCCTGTCAGAAATACTTAAGAGACACTTCATACACTTGCATGAAGAGTGTCAAATAATCCAACAAGGCCTATATCCTTCATCAACGAAATTCCCAAATGTCTAATATGTAGATGTAAACTCTTACTAATGCTTGCCCAGAGAAAACAATAAGGATAACTGCTATAAGGTACTATCTCCAGTGGACTTTTCTTGCAAGGTGGCATTTTGATCCCTGAATAAAATAAGAAACCTGGGCTTTCTTAAGGCTCAGAACAGATGGTATAATGTACCGGTATCTTGCACTAAATTATTATATATGTTTAGTTAATAAATGCCTTTATTTGGGGAAATTTTGTTTTGAGACCTGCTCTCTTTATAATTTAGTAGCAAAGTTGTTGGGTATAGTTTACCAAACTCAAAATTCTTCAGCAACTACTATTATCTGCCAAAGGACTCTGGACTTGGGCATGGCTGATAGGCTTAAGACAGTTCACAAAAAGTATCTTCCACAGTTTGAAAGAGGAGATAATTAAGCATAGAAGTAGAGAATATATATTTGTATATGTATTTCTAAATGTATATGAATGTATGTGTGTGTATATATGTACATATACATATATACACATACAAAGGTTCATATATGTATATACCAGTGAATATTGAACCTACTCCTGATTAATGGTTTTTCTCACTTTTCAAATTACTTTTTTCAAAACTGAGTATTATTCCCTGGTAGAAGAAATAACTATTTCTTATAAGGCCCTTCACATTGTATATTTTCCACATGAGCATATTAGCCACATGCTCATTGGAGAGAACATAGAGTCCAGAAGAAGGAGCTTTGTGAATATCATGATGAGTTAATTGATTTGCATTTTATATTTGATTTTTATTCATAAGACTTCTAAATTAGTTTTATAATTTGATTCATCAGTTCATGTCTGTATCGATTAGAATTTAGTTATTTTAAATTATTTGTTATTATGACTTTCATGGAAATACAAAAGGCAAAGAAAAAGCAAATGTGAATTCAGTCTTAGTACATCATAAGACAAGTAGTGGTGTCTGAAATTGATGGAGGGGAAAAGTGGCTACCAGGACTATAATTACAGTGGCTGGGAACAAACGGTGAGCATTTCAGATGGCTGTAAGGGGTGAGAGGGATAGTAGCATCTGTAAATGTTGGTTACTATGCATTTCTGTTTCTTTCTGTTCCTGGAAATGGCTTTGATAGGACATGTACTAATTATTCTTTATTAATGCCCTGTTAAGTATGTCATCTTTGTTCAGATTTGGAGTGTTATGTTCAGAAAATTTTCCTGAACTTAGACCATATCCAATAAAAAAAATTCTGAAATAAAAAGGTAGAGATTAGGATTCATGTCATTAGTACACAGAGGTTTAAAAAGGATCTTAAATTTATTACCTAAATTGTTATTTTTTAACCATGTCTGCATCTTAGAATTATACAGAAAGATTTTTTAAATACTGGTTCTCAGACTATATATAAGACTGATTACAGATGCAGGTCTGAAGCTGTGACCCAAGCATCAATACTATTATGAGAATCCAGGTAATTTCAGTGTTTAAGTTTAGGAACCACTGATATAAATGATAGCAAAATTTTTGTTAAATCCCCTGATAGTTCCATTGGCAGAAATATGTCTGAGTAGTTAAAACAATTTACAAATAAGCACTATGGCTGAGGAAAGTTGTATGATACACCAAATTTTTCAATGTCACTGTGACCAACAATGCAGAAGTACTGGGGCCTTATTTGAAAACATTTGAAAAGAATCAAAGTAAATCAGCACAAAACATTTCTAAACCAAGAATTTAGTCCTTGAATTTCTGGAATCCTTAATTAAAAAAAAAAAAGGTTCCAGAAATATCTTTTTATTTCTTTGTAGGAAACTGGAACAAAGGATATAGTCATCATGCTTGTCTAGAATATGAAGTCAGCAGAGGCAAATAAAGATATGAGGAAGACACAATATAAATATTTCTGACCTCTTTTTTTAAGGCTTTATTTATAGAGAGACTAAGCTATTTATCCCCTCCATAACATTTATCCTTCTACTCTAAAGTCATGTAATAGGAAATGAAGGAATGCTTTATTATCAGCTTTGACAAGGAACGGTCATTGCTGGGAAATAATAACAAAATAGTGTCTCCATCACTATGTCTTATTCTTTCAGATTTTCAGCATTGATAAAATAATGTGGGATATCCCAATATGTTTTTGAAAGTACTTTTAGAACAACTGGTAAGAAATATCTTTGTAAATACCCAGTCAACTTTGACATGATTTTTTGTGAATTCCAAGGTACTAACGTTATAACTGCTTCTATGGTTTTCTTGGTGGTTGTTTCTCAAAATCACAGAAGCTTTTGAGAGATTTGGAAGTGATAAAAATGTTTTTCTGTTTACTCTCCCTTTTTTTTTTGTTTCATATTTTTAAAGAAAGTGTAGTATAATACATTAAAAATAAGAACATCACCAGCGCTAGTTTTTCCTAGGATACTTTGAGTTTGATAAATACTTCCTTATTTCTCAGATGTAATGATGGATGTTAAGGGTCCTTAGTTAATTCACCGGTAATGCAGGAATTTCCCTAACAAAAACAACACAGTGTACTGTTGTTATTTTCTTGTATTCTTCCTATGATAATGTTTGGTCCTAAATTTTCACCCATTTAGCATGAGAATCATACTATTATGGTATTCTGTCTCTTTTAGCTATGACTTACGTGTCTTTATTGGTTAGGAAGGAATGTTAGTGGTATAATTAGGTAATCCTTAAAAACCTAAATACTCCTAAATTTATCTTGAGTGCTTGTCACTGACTATTAAAAATATCCCAAAGTGTGTCATGCCGAGCAAACAATGCCTGTGAAAATTTTCTTATAAAAGGTGTTTGAGTAAATTAAGTTTCCAAACTACCCCACACATTGTGTTCCTTAGTGATCCATATTTCACATTCTGCAGAGACCACAGTTCGTGGAACACTGATCTATCCAGGGCAGAATTGGTGAGCAGAGAGAAGTGAAAACTTTTTAAGTTCAGAGAGAAAGGCAGACAGCAGTCTACTATGAAGACTATCTTCAAATGGTTAAGCATAAAAAATTGTAAGATGATAACAAAAATACCTACTATACATATGGTTCTGAGAAAGGTAGTGTGAATTTTATAGTGAATTGTGCACGGATCCTTTCTTTACATATCTATAAAACAAGACTGGAAAACTGCAATGAAGAATGTAAAATGAGCCTCAAGAGAGTTATGGGTAGGATGCTATGAATATTTGGTGCTAAGAGGGGTTATTACAACATAGGAAGGGGGCAGAATCACAGAAATCTTCATGAATTAATAACATTAACTGAGCTTTAAACGTATTTTTGAACATGGAAGGAAAGCATGTTAGGCAGAGATGGACATTGGTAGGAGGCAGGAAGGTATGGATCATGATTGGGAGAAAAGAGCATTCAATAGTTGGCTAGAGTGCAAATTGGGAACAGACAGTAAAAGGTTGGCAAGAAAATGGCTAAATAAGTTTAGATTATGAAGGGTCCTAAATTTCAGACTCAGCAGTTACATTAGTAAACAATTTTTAATGATAATAAGGTATAAGTAACCATTTTTGTACTGTGTGGCAACTAGGCATACATGGTAAACTATTAACCCCAATGATTCTAGTCAATAATACATTTTCACATGGTACTGAGAATCGGAGAAATGAAAGAATTGGGCAAAGGGAACACTACTCTCAAGTCTTTAGAAAAACAATCCAGAACAGGACTTCTCACACTTTAATTACAGGTGAATTACCCATAAATCTTGTTAAATGCACATTTTGATTTACTCTATCTGTAGAGTCTGAAACCGTTCAATTCTAGCAAGCGTTTAGGTACTAGGATGTGGTTGTTTGTTTTTGTTGCATTTTTGTTTGTTTGTTTTGTTTATGTGCTTGATTTTACTAATCTAAAAAACCATATTGAGTTGTAAGAACTTTAGAATAATGATCCCCAAATTTGAGTACACGGCAAAATCATTTGTGGAACTTCAAAAACAACTGATGTCTGGACCTTGAGTCTGGGATGGTGTCTTGGCATCAGTATTTAAAAAAAAATCTCGGGGAATTCTAATGTATCACCAGTATTGAAGAGCATTGCCCTAGGCTATGCCTTAAGTTAGTTTCTCAACCCTGGCTGCACATTAGAATCATCCCGGAAGATGGTTTACAATCCTGGTGCTTAGGCAGCATGCCAGACTCATTAAATCCAACTCTCTGGGGGTGGGGTCTAGGCACTGGTATTTTTCAAAATCTCCCCAAGTAATTCTAATGTGCAGTAAATCTGATAATCACTGACCTGAAAGGATTTAGGAATTTCTATCTCTTTACATTTATTTATAAAGCAAGGTACACATGATATTCTATTGTCAAACCTACTAAAAATTAACAGCCTGTGTATAGTTCATTAATGTGAATAAGAGCAGTTGTTTAGGGCTTTTGATATGGCAATGAAGAAATAAGGTGATTTTTTTGCCCCTGAATAGAAAGGTGTTGAGGAATGGAGAAACCAATGAAGAGTTGAGCCCATAATTTTTTTGAGAGATAACATGGTCCCTTACATATCTGTATTTTTAATGCATTGCTATAGTCTCACTGAAAACTCAGATAATACACATAAAATCACTGTAATGTGATTCTATACTTATTACTGTATAAAGAAAGTGCTGTTTGAATTAGCAGGGCAGGACCTGGTAGGGAGGGACAAAGGCAATAATGCATGGATGGGGACTCAGAGTTTTTGGCCCTGGCTCTTTATTTATATCTCAGTTTCATGGTTTGTCAACTAGAAGAAAACTGGCACCTATTCATAGGGTTGTTATAAGGATAAAATACACATGACTATTTTGCTGTGCATTAAAATGTGCAATGCAAGTGTCAATAATTACAGGCGCATCATATTCAGTACCCAAACAGTTATGATAGATAACATTAGTTAATGTTGTCCAATTCTTTTTTCTGTAATCATGGCTTTCAAGCATGCAGGTGCTCAATACTGGCATTGAAAGCTCTAAATGTTTGTTTAGGGTTTGGCAAACAGTTCTCAATGTTGAAATGTTGAAATGATCATTTAGGAGGAAATCAGAGACAGGATAAAAGTTGAAAAAAATTCTGTCCTGGGGAAGCCAGGATGGCTCAGTGGGTTAAACGCTTACTTTGCAGCACTGAGGACCAAGGATCGAATCCCTGCCCCGGCCCCTGCGGACCCATGTGCTGAACTGGGGAGTACCCCCAGTTCAGTTCTCTCTGTGTCTCTGTATCTCTCTCTCTCTCTCTCTCTTTCTCTCTCTCTCTGTCAAAAAAAAAAAAAAAATTCTGTCCTAATGCAGACTTAGTTTACTTATTATACAGCCTAAGATAGTATTGTTTTTCAGGCTATAGCATATCGTTGTGTTTAATAATAAACAGTTGAACTCATTATTTAGACATGGGTTAACAACAGCAAAGTTTGTATCATTTGTTCTGATTAAATCGGTAAAAACATAAAACCCAAACTCTTTATGAACTTAAATGTAGATTGAATAGGAAATCCATCTGGATTCAGATTTAGCAGTCATTGGGAGTATTTGTCCTTCAGTATCTATAGAGAGTCTCAGTGGCAGTAAGGGAAATAGTGTACTGAGTGTCCTATCAACTAGGTTAGTCACCTATATGAAAGTCAGTCATGATACTGAATTTACAAAACAAAACATGAAAACGACTGAACACACTCACTATGAAGAGTCTTCTTAATTCCTTTTTGTGTTTAATTCTACATTTTTCTCATACTGCTAATTATAAGGTTCAGGTAATTTGCAGACTTGGGATGACACCCAGTAGAGCCTCAGTTATACTCAGATGACTGGAATCACTGGGATATCCAGATCTAGGAAGATAGAAAAAGGATCGAATGTTATACCTCTGATCTACAACCTTTCTATAGCTGCAAGCAAATAATATAATATTTAAAAATGCTTATCATAGTGCTTGACATTTGTTATTCAACCCATTTGGTATTCTTTTCCTATAGTGATAACTCAAGCATTTGAGGGGCTTTTACTATTTGTCAGGAAATGATCTAGTCCTTCACAAGTATTGATTTGTGTGATAGTCACAGAACCACATGAAAAAGGTATGGTCAATTTCCATTTATTTTATGCGGAAATTAATGTACAGAGTGTCACAGAGCTTTTGGGTGACAGAGCTAAGACTCAACCCCAGGCAGTTGATCTTCAGAGTCCATTTCATGTTCTTTTCACTAAACAGATGATCTTTCTTCCCTGATTTAAAGCTCTTTTGTTGTTTGATTTTCAGTTAGAAAATAAGAGGTGATAGTTGTACTGGAAATTGCTGTACAAAGATAGGAGTGATATGTTACTAATTAGCCCTTATTATACATTACAAGCTTCATGTCACCTTTTCTTTAATTAAATTCATGAATAGCCCCCTACTGTCTCAAAAACACCAGCATAGGCTAGGACACCATAGACTCTTAGAATTATTGCTCATATGTATTGCACTATGTATTTATGTATTTCACTGCCAAAACTCTCCCTGTCCCCAGCTCACATTTTACTAAAGAGAACAGTAGGATCCAGAAAAAGAAATTTATTAAACCATGAATTAAACTGAGTTCTGTGAACTTCTATTAGCAAAAAGCTGCTTCCAGAGCCAAGAGTCCTTTGCTTCAGGATCAAGCCCAGGTTCTGTGTTCTAATGAATTCTATCAGAAACCTCAGCCTCTTTGCCATTTGGCCCTCTGAGAACTTCAGATTTCAGTAACTCAGAAGGGTTTTGGACTCCTACTTTTGATAATATATTTTAAATTTCTCATCCATTTGACTTTTTCTATAGCCCTACATCTGGGAAATAACATTTTCTCAGCATCTTTCTTGGTTGGCATTGTACATCACTTGTCTGTCTGTTTCTGCCTTCCATTGTCTACATTTTGTAAACTTTGTTAACTATGTACTGAGTTACTGCTTGGCCAGGTTTAGTGTTAGTTACTGGGAATAAATGAACCAGATTGACACAGACAGTATCCTCAGAGGCCTGACAATCTAATAGGACACACAGACAATAAGACAGGAGGTTATAGCCTGGGAGCTAAGTCTGTGATAAGACATACAATTTCAGGTGAAGTGAAGTCAGAGATGTCTTCCTAGGGGAGTAATATATCTCTGTATATATTACATAAAGGAGGACTAGCCATTAGTCAAGCTTCATAAAAACAGTGATAGATGGATAGACCAATCTAACTGACCTCAGTAACTTTAACATAGTGTCTATCAGATAATTAGAATCAATAAACATTTCTGAATTAAGAGATGAATACAAAGTGAAAAGGTTGATAGATACTTCCCCCTTCACCAAACTTTAGTCAGGATTCTTTGAAGCCCTTTTTTTATTGTTCTAATTAATTAATTAATTTATTTATTTATTTATTTATTTATTTTGACAATTCCTCATGCTAGGGTGGATACTTGGCCTGCAGAACCCAGTTTTATCAATGAATCTGCTAAACTAGTTTATTGAGACTACCTCCAGCCTTAGTATCTGATCACTTTGGCCTGCTTTTATCAATAATTCAGTTTAGCAAGAAACCTACTCTTAATACCTTATCAGTTTCCTCTCAGTAAATTTTCATCCACTGATTCCCTCACTCTGCTCATGGGTTTTAAATCCCCAGCTACCTTTGCTGTATTTGAAATTGAGTTCTTCAAGCTCTCTTTCTTATTGCAGTAGTCAGCCTCCTATTGCAATAGTTTCAAATAAAATATATATCTGTATATATATTTTTACCATTTTAACAAATGTCAGAGTGACTTCTCTTTAACAAGAATAAAGATGTCTGAAGGCTCAGGTGTGAGAGCCCTCAGTTCACTTATTTCCTTCCCACTATTTGGCAATTTTTTTTTTTGTAAAAGAAGAAAATAATTTTTACATTGTTTATTATCATGGAGATTAACATAATTATTGTATGAACATGATGTATGCAAATATTAAAATAATACTTAGCATAGAGTAAATGCTAAGTACTAGTAGATACTATCTTTTTTTTTTTAATTTATTTTATTGATTTTTGACAGAGAGAAACAGAGACAGAGAGAGACAGAGAGAAGGGGGAGGGCCCAGAGCAGTCTCCATAGTTGACATTAGTTTTCCATATAGTTTCACTCCACAGGCCGGCACAGGGCTGCACAGGGCAGGAACTGGGCCAGGAGCCGCCAACATAGGTCTCAGCAAGAACTGAACTGGGGGCACACCCCAGTTCAGCATATGGGTCAGCATGGGCTGGGGCCAGGATTCGATCCTCGGTCCTCGGGGCTTCAAAGCAAGCGCTTTACCCGCGGAGCCATCCCAGCTTTCCCTATCTTTTTTAAAACTCTTGTTTCCTCACGCTCTTGGTTATCTAAAGTAAATTTTGCTATCCTCAGATTTAGATAAAAATAGATGCGGTGGGAGAACCTCTTGAAATATTAGGTAAAAGTTTATTTATTTTAATACGAGTATTTTCTTTACCTGGGGAAAAGATTTATACTTTTTATTATATTCTCTAAATGTCTGTACCTTAAAAACATTATAAACTACACCATTCTTATTTTCATATAGACTATGTATACTTTCATGGCTTCAACTTGATAGTTCTCATATATATTCATTATATTCAAGTACTCTTCTGTATTCCATTTCTATATTTGCCACATTAAGATTCAAACTCAACACCCCTAACTCGGTTTTTTCTGTCCCAACATGTATCCCAAATCGGCTACTCTTCCTAAAGACATTAATTATTTCTCTCTGTACTGCTGCTTTCTTCAGTCTCATGGTACATACTTTGAAAGAAAATTTGATGGTTCTTTCTACTTTAAACTTTGAAGCAGTAATGCAATAAATGTCAGCAATGCTTTTCATACAATGCTGTTTTGTAAATTTCCTCTGGTCTCATTTTGGACAATATTCACTTTGTACTGTGATTTCCGGAAGGGCCTCCTAACTGGTCTCCTAGCCTCTTGCTTGTTTTTCACATTCCATCCTTCGTGGCGTTGCCATATTTTATTTTTAATGGATTGTGTCATACTCCCAACTCCATATTATTTATTAGATGAAGATTTTTTACCCAGTATGAATGGTCCTTTGCCACCTCCTTATTGTTCAGTGTATTTATTACACTGTGATCAAAGATATAAACAATTTTCTTGGCAGTTCCTCTTATTCCCAACAAATTGCTCCGGCTGGGCTCCAAATGGTCTCAGTCTGTTCTTGTATTTCCTGAGAATGTCCTTCCACTCTTCTTTTCTACCTGCTACTAGCCATATTTCATGGCTAAAATTCAAGTCCTTGTCTCAAAGGATTGTTTCTTAATAGTGATATTTTGCTGTTATTTTTCTGTTCTAACCTCTGAATGTTAGGGTCATGAAATTTAGCCCTTTGTAGTTATCTACTGATGTGTGTGTGTGTGTGTGTGTGTGTACACACAGGAATGTGCAATACTGTGTCTTCCCAGGCACATGAGAGGAACAAGACTTGTCTCACATTTCATATCTTTCCTACCACCAGGCTATTAAAAATATATATAAAATGGGGAAGCCGGGATGGCTCAATGGGTTAAGTGCTCACTTTGCAGCCCCGAAGACCAAGGATCGAATCCTGACCCCAACCCGTGTGGACCCATGTGCTGAAATGGGGAGTGCCCCCAGTTCGGTTCTCACCAAGGTGAGACCCCGGCCCAGTTCCTGCCCTGTGCAGCCCCGCGCCCACCTGTGGAATGAAACTATGTGGAAAAAACAATGATGTACAACTATGGAGACTGTTCGGGGCCCTCCCCCTTCTCTCTGTCTCTGTCTCTGTATCTCTCTCTCTCTCTCTCTCTGTCAAAAACAATAAAAATAAATCTTAAAATAAAAAATATATATATATATAGTACTAAATAAGTAACTGTGGTTGAATCTTAACCATGCATGCTGGTAGAATTTTAAAGATTTATTTTATTGTTTTTGACAGAGACAGAGAGAGACAGAGAGAAGGGGGAGGGCCCAGAGCAGTCTCCATAGTTGCATGTCATCAGTTTTCTACATGGATTTATTCCACCTGTGGGGATTCAAGGCTGTGCAGTGCAGGAACCAGCAGGGGAGGGGTGTCCCCCCACATGGGGTGGGAGCCGAACTGGGGGCCGCCCACATCGGAGGCTTGTCTCAGTGATAACTGAACTGAGGGCACACCCCAGCTTAGCATATCGGTCCACCAGGGCCCGGGGCCCGGATTAGGTGCTTCGACCCTGGGGTTACAAGATGAGCACTCAACCCACTGAGCCATCCCGGCATCCCTGTAAGCAGAATTTTAAACTTCATTTTAAAAATATTCTTCAAAGAGAACAACATCATGAAATAAATTTTTGTTCTTTAGAATAGAGTTGTAATATGAAGTTTGACAATTTGTCAGTTCTTCCACATATGAATATAGATATATAAATCAAAAGGCATTGTTATTTTCAAACTATGTCCTCCTGAGAGACATTGTTTATGAATAAGTTCCACATTAAAGCAGAAGTCACATCACTCCTGTTGACTTGTCATAAGTTATTACCTGACTGTAGTCTTGGGTATTGTAGAGTTATTTCTAGAAAGGCAAGGACATGAGCTTGATGCTATATAAGGGTCATTATCATCTGAAAATTTTTTAAAATAATTATATAGAGATAGACTTCCACACATGCATTAAAGATTTTAAAGATTATTTTTTTCTCCCTGAAATTAATATGCAAAATATACCAAAGGCTAAATGAAACACAAACAAAAATAGGTACACTGTTTTTCCACTTCCTAGGTCATAAAAATGACTGAGTAAATTTAATTTTAACATCTAAAATCTTCCCAAAGAGAAATAATATAAAAATATGTAAAGCAGTGATCATTTCAGAGTACTTGAGACAAAGAAAATAATGGGCCAAAGTAGAATAATAATAAATATGTATTAGTTGCTCACTATGTTTCTGGCTCTTGTTCATACGTGGTATCAATTTTTTGTTCTCCAATTCAAAAGTGAAATAGATGGTGAGCCCACATAAATACTAGAAAATTGAAATTTATAAAAACCTGACAATCATTTAATCTAACCCTCTAGTTTTATAAATAAGGACTCTAAAGTGAGTAAATAGGGAACGCCGGGATAGCTCAGTGATTGATTCTCAACCCCGTCCCATGTAAACCCACATGAAGTGCAACTGGTAACTTCCAGGATGGTGGCAAAGGTTCTCACCTCCCATGTGGGAGGCCCTAGTTTGGTTTCCATCCCACATGGCCCCATATCAACCTGTGTGGAATGAAACCATGTGACAACTAATGATGTACTACTGTGGAGACTGCTCTGGACCCTTTCTCTCTCTCTCTCTCTCTCTCTCTCTCTCTCTCCTCTCAAAGAATAAAATAAATCTTTAAAGAGAATAAATAGAACTTAAATTATCCAAGGATACAGTATAGTTTAAAGTAGTTTTACTAGGATTAAATATGCAGTTTTCTTAACTTTCTTCAAACTGGTTATTTGATTTTAATTCTTGTCAATGTGAAGGGACGAAATTTGCAATTTACTTCATATTAAGATCTGGTCTCATATCAGTGAGGGTTAATTATATAGCCATGGATAAAATTCTAAGTACTGTCATAGTGTAGTGTCCTACCCAATGAGTTGTGAGGGGAGAAGAGGCAAATTCCTCTGGTGCCCAAGTCTAATACAGCTTCTTCTCTGTTGCTATAACTATATTCCGGAGTTTGCTGACCATGTTGACACCCTTGAATAATGAGTATTATATTAACTCATGCTGAGTGTCTCTTTATTGTGCTTTTGGAAAAAGGTTATTCAACTAGGATAACTGTAATACTGTGTCACTGCAGGCTGTATTTTATGTTTAAGAATTCTACACAAAGGGTGGCTAATTTGCAGGCTATGTTTTCTGAATCACAAAAGACAAAAGTATTCCAAGACCCTATTAGTGAATTCTTCTGCTGGTTCATCAGTTTCAGTAAATGATACTAATAGATATTTTTGGCAAACACAGCCAGTTAACTTTCACACTGACACGTTGATTGGGTTAAGTTACATTGATTGTTCTATTTGCTATGGTTTGTAGCTGTATGACTGACTGATAAGTTATGTCAACTGTCACAGGTCTTATATTGTCTGAATAATATAAGAGTGAATTTACTAAATGTTAAGGCTTACTTAAAAGATGGCTTTTGAGAAAACACTCTCACCTATAATGCAATTCAATCCTTTTTATGGTAATCCTGCTAAGCAATGATGTGAGTTATTGCCCTGTTCATGGAGGAGTACATTCAGGATTAAACAAGTGAAGTAGATGCCTGAGGTTCCAGAGCTGCTAAGTATGTCACTGACTCCATCCCAGGTATCATAATGCACCTAACTCACACATATATGATTTAGTTCTATTATTATATGTTGTTGTTATTATTATATTAATGCTATATTTATACATAACTGATAGTAGAATTATACTTGCATTATGTGTGCAAAATCTGCCCACATGTAGAAACAGATGCCCTTTAAAACACACGTTCTAAATTGCATTAATCTAATGCACCCATGTGTAATTACAAACTATTTTAGCTGCCAGTCACTCCAGATATTAGAGTGTTTTCCAAATGCTTTCTTCATTTATCCTTATGTTTATCTTGCACACTTCAGGTCTGCAGTCCCTTCACATTTATGCAGAGCAATAAAGTAGTTTTCATATGGCTCTATTCAGAAGTTAAAAGTATAGTCATATGACCATCAGATGCACTTTGTTTTGGCTACTTAACATTATAAACTGATTTGAATATGTGGTAACATTTTAGAAAGATGGAAGTTCTTGAACATGTTAATGCAGATAGATATCTTCCAGATCTGGATTTCTAAACTTTTGGATATATACCCAGGAGTGGGATTATTGGATCATAAAGTAGTTCCATTTATAATTTTGTGAAAAACACCCACATTGCTTTCCACAGTGGTTGTAATATTTTACATTCCTAACAACAGTGTACAAGAGTTTCAATTGCTCTACATCCTTGCCAACAGCTGTGATCTATCTATGTACACTGTGGCATTATTCACAATAGCTTTAAAATAGGGAAACAACCTAAATGTCTATCCACAGATAAATGAATAAAAAAATGTAGTATATAGAAACAATTGAATATTATTCAGCCTTAACAGGAAGGAAATCCTACTGCAAAGGCATGGATGGATCTGGAAGGAATTATGCCTCTGTATTCAATAGGCCTTTACAAGGTTTCCCTCTGACCCTAACATCTTCCTACCCAATCTCTCCCATTATTTGAATCTATATCTTTTCTTTTTTTTTTAAATATATTTTTATTTATTTATTTCTATTTTTGACAGAGAGAGAGAGAGATACAGAGACAGAGAGAGAACTGAACTGGGGGAGCTCCCAGCTCAGCATGTGGTTCCGCACGGGCCAGGGCCAGGATTCGATCCCTGGTCCCTGGCGCTGCAAAGTGAGCGCTTAACCCACTGAGCCATCCCGGCTTCCCCTGTATCTATATCTTGAGCCTAGAGAACATCAATGAAAAGATATTTTAAGTTTTAAAATATTTTTCCTGCAAATGAACTTAACCTGTATATAATATTTTAATTTCACAAATGATCTAGGAGTGTTTTTTCACAGAAATGATCTCAGGTATTAAACAGAAAGTATAAAATATATGCTAATGATGAAAGAAAGGGCAGAAGGGACATTATAGGAAGAAATATTTTATGGCCAATATAATGGCATATCAAACCACTTTTAGAATAACTAAGCATGTCTGTTAAAAACATGAAAGGTCAAATAGCATATCTTATAATGCAGGAAGAAATCCATTTAATTTTAAGGTTGCTCTTGCACTATCCAAAGTTACTTAGAGGACAGAATAACTGAGGTTAATAGACTTTACCATGTCACCAGCCTAAGTAGCTTATCAAAATGTGAATTTAAAGGCATACGATAATATTTCAAGGCTATAATGACATGTCATCAATCTCCAAAATGATTTATTTTCTATTTATCCTAATACTGTGAAAGCTTTTTTTGTTTTAATCTGCATACTTTTTCATTAAAGGATCAATTTTCAATTTCTCTATTATTTTGACTTCATCATTGTCCTCATAAGTAATGAAACTCTATTCAACATTCACTCCCTTAAAATCAATAATTACATATGAAGCTTGCTGGCATTCTCAGGCATGGTGTTGGTTCTGATAGCTTGTGGTCTGACTTCTAAGTGGTTTCACCTCTCCTTCAACAAAATACTTGCACATTTAGGACTTTCAGATCATTGGTGTTTTGAGCCAACACTAACTCTCTCATCATATTATAGTTGATTTTTTATGCTTTATTACTGTATTTTATCTACACTTTTATTTTAGATTTTTATATTGTTTAAGATGATGGCAACTAATAATAAGTGAGCAAGATGCCAACAGGAAGTTTATTATTTTCAAAGTTCTTATTAATAGTGCAATATCATTGGTCTTAACAAATCTCTCTTTGAGGACTTTTAGAACAACAGTACAACACCAAAAAAAAAAAAAGAGAGAGAGAGACAAAGAAAAAACTAGTAACATTAAAATTCTGACTACTTGAAGAGGCTGTCTGTACCAACTCTTTCGATAATTTTTACTACTCAAGTGAGCTGAGATAGCTTGTAGAGAATATTTAGAAAACAATATAATAGGTTTTACAAGTGTGATTCCTTTTGCCAGGAAAGCTCTTCCCACAGACATCTCTCTGCTCTTGTGTTAACCTCTTCCGAGAGATTTTGTTATTTTTCTTTGGATGACTGATTTAAAGCAATGCAACAGTTCACTTCATGCCTGATATTGATTTGGTTTTTGTCATATTACTGCTACTTAACAAATGCATTCCACATTTAATTGTTGATTATTTACTTAGACTATAGTTAACTGAGAGTGGGAATTCCAAATGATATATTCACTGTTCCTCAGAACCTAAGTCAGGGACCTAGCACAAAGCAAGTTCTCAATAATTACTTGTTGAATTAATATATGGATCCCTCAATGAATTTTTTAAAGATATGCATGAAGTTACCGTATTACACCATCATGATAAATAACCAATCTGTCACGTTTCTTAAAGTTTCAGTGCACATTTGTACAGGTATATGCACTCTTTAGTCCATCTGATATATCTATAAATAATTTAAAAAAAAAAACAATGCAACTTAGTTAAGCTTAGTCTATTAAAAAACAATATCCTTTATCTAACTTCAATGTTTTTTTTCAAATACAATGGACCTTTTAATTTTTAATGTTTTCTTTTTTCTTCTTCTTTTTTTCTTTTTTTTCATTTTAGTAGCAAAGAAATGGAGTCATGAGATCAGCAGTATTGAGGGAAGTGATTTTAAGGCAGGAGGTTGTCAGTTTACATTAGCATAAAATGTCTTGCCTTATTTTTTTACCCTTTTCTCTAGCATGAGACTTTATAATATACTGAAGTTAGTCTATTTCATGCCACTAAGAACTCTTGAAAAATGTTCTTATCTATACAGCTAGAATAACATTTTATTCACATTTAAAAGCATGTGATTTTTTCTCTTTATAAATGGATCAGGTAATTTGTTTCAAAGTGTCCAATGTAGCTCTGAAAGAAAAGTTACAGTTCAATTTTTGAACCAAACTTGATTGGACACTTTCCATATGCTATCTATTCTGCTATCTTCTGGGACATCAAGTGTCACAAATAGAAAATGGTTGCCTCAAGAATTGTATAGAACAATAGGAGACATTATTTCTTTGTTTAATCATAAATTTATTAATTTATATATACCTCATCTTGAACCAAAATGATTTAAAGTACTCCATAAAATGTTATGCAGTATAAAACAAATGAATTAGAAGCAGGGAAGTAGGATAAGGTGAAGGAAAAACAAGGGTAGAACAATAAAATATGGCTATATGGCTAGAGATAGGTTATTGCATAAAATGCAGATTATTGAATAGTATATACTTGCTAAGGGATATATATGAATTGATATTATAATTTAATGCATGATTAAGTTTGGCACTATAAGTATCCTTGTAATACAGTTTTAACATATAAGGGAGAGAATAATTCTCTAAATATTTCTCAAGAGATTTTTATTGAGTAAGAGAAGATGTCCTAGAATAAATGATATTTACCCTGAGTTTCTGGAGAAGAATTGTTTGGACAGATTGAGTTGGGAATTTCAATACTCTAGACAAAGAGAAAAGCATGTGGCATGTGCAAAATTATGAAGCATGCATAATTAAAACAGCATGGAATGTTTGGGAAATTATAAGAATATAAATGAAATGGAAAAAGCAAGTGATGAGGGTAAGATGTTAGGCTGGCCTCTGGCCTGTTTTTGTGCTGTATTAATTTGAGGTTCAACACAAAAGCATGGGTAATGGTGCATATACTTTTGTATGGTAGTTCAGTTGTGTTTTGGGGAGGAAATTTGAATCATTCAACTTTCAAGTATGCCATAATGTTTATGGTTGGCCGTAGAGGTTAGCTGATTGGTCCACCCTGTATCGGAATAACCTGAAGCTATGCCCAGAGAAGAGCCGTGTTCACTTAATGTCTCAATATCTTGAAATGCTCTTCCAAATGCAAACCTTAATTCTTTTATGGTTGCCTTTTAATACATTTTCCAGCAAATATTTCAAAAAGGTGTTGCTGTACTGAGTAATCTTGACATCTTCGCTTTTTAATTAATTAATTAATTTTTTGTTAAGGAAATATATCTCACTTCAGAGGGGAAGAGGGAATGATTTAAAAAGGAGCGAGATCTTGTCATTAATTTTAGTCTTTGTTGCCTGCATCGCACAGCCATTCCTTTTTTTGGCCACTATCTCCATCCTCCGTAAGCCCTTTCACAGTACAGGCATTAATATAAGCCAAACATTTCTCCACACTTTGGCCATCATTATGTGGCTAACAGAACAATCCTCCAAGCACTACTCTGATTGTGTCATTAGCCCTATTCACATGACTCTCTTTTGTTCATTGGATAAGTTCTTATTGTGTAGGTTGGCATTTACAAGTCCCCCCCACCCCCCCTACTTGGGATATACACAAAACCTGTTCTTACATTATCTTAGTCATAGTCATCATACTCATGACAAGTTTTCTTCCAGACATTATCTTTTTTTTTTAAGATTTATTTTTGTTGTTTTTGACAAAGAGAGAGAGAGAGACAGAAGGGCTCAGAGCAGTCTCCATAGTTGCACCTCATTGGTTTTCTACATAGTTTCATTCCACAGGTGGGCACAGGGCTTTGCATGGCAAGAACTGGGCCAGGGGCCTCCTGTGTGGAGTTTGTCCTGGTGAGAACCAAACTGGGGGCACACCCCAGTTCAGCATATGGGTCCGCATGGGCCAGGGCTGGGAGTTGATTCTTGGACCCCGGGGCTTCAAGACAAGTGCTCAGCCCGCTGAGCCATCCTGGCATCCACCGGACATAATCTTTCCTCTCCCCTTTGCCCTATGTCATATCTCCAACACACTTATGTCCTACCTCTACTTAATGAAATTCTGAACATTTTTCTTGGTCCAGTTCAAATGTATCTTTCTTTATTATGTCATTCTCCTAACTTCCCTTGAACAAACCCCCTTTGTTTTGACTCCAATCACAATATCTCTCTATCTAATTTATATTATGTTTTTGTTTTCCCTAGACTCTGAGTTTTTATAGGCAGAAAAGTTATTTGTCCTTTTTTGTTTTTTTAATTTCACCAATCGCCCCCAACTTTTCCCACAGTTTTTGTACTATTGCCCTATGTCAGGCGGAGTGTGTGTGTGTTTTCTCAAACTTGTGAAAATTTTTCTCCATCTAGTTAATTAACACACCTATCACCTCAAATATCTATATTTTTTTCTTTTGGTGAGAGCATTTAAGTTGTATTCTCTTAACAAGTTTCATTTATATATTATAGTATTTTCAACTATAGTCTACCATATTGTACATTAAATTCTCAGACTTTATACATCATATAGCCTCTCCCTAATTTCTCCCACCTCCCAGCCACTGGCAAAAGTGAGTAGAAACTCACTTTTCTACTCTGTGTTTCTATAAGTTTGATTTTTTTTTTTAATTCTACATATCAGTTATGTAATGCAGTATTTGTCTTTCTCTCTCTGACTTGTTTATTTACCATTGCCCTCAAGGTCCACTCATGTTGTCTCAAAGGTAGTATTTTCTTCCTTCTCATGAATGAGTGTGTGTGTATATATATATATATTTTTTTTCTTTATCCACTTATCCATTGACATACACTTAAGTTGTTTCCATATCTTGTTTATTATGCATAGTGCTGCATGAGTATGTCTGTGACAGTATCTCTTCAACATTGTTTTTATTTCTTTAGTTGTACACTCAAGAATGAAATTGCTGAATCATATGGTAGTTCTCTTTTAAATTAGTTGAGACCGGAGAGGCTGGGATAGCTCAATGGGTTAGGCGCTCACTTTGCAGCGCCGGGGACCGAGGATCGAATCCCGGCCCCGGCCCGTGCGGAACCATGTGCTGAACTGGGAGCTCCCCCGGTTCAGTTCTCTCTCTGTCTTTGTATCTCTCTCTCTCTCTCTCTCTCTCTCTCTCTCTCTCTCTCTCTCTCTCTCTCTCTCTCTCTGTCAAAATAAATAAGTAAATAAATAAATATTTAAAAAAATATATATTAAATTAGTTGAGAAACCTCCATAGTGTTTTCATAATGGCTATATCAATTTACATTCCTACCAAGAGTGTTCAAGGGTTACCTTTACTCCACATCTTTGCCAGTACTTAATACTAATCTCTTATCGTTTTGATGATAGTCATTCTAATAAGTATGAGGAGATATCTGTTATGGTTTAAATTTGCATTTCTCTGATGATTAGTGATGTTGAGCACCTTTTAAGATACCTGTTGGACATTTATATGTCTTCTTTGGAAACATGTCTATTCAGTTTATCTGCCCATTTCTTAATTGGAGTTTTTTGTTTGTTTGTTTGTGTGTGTGTGCATGCTGTTGAATAGTTTGTGTTCTTTATACATCTTGGATATTAATTCTTTCACAGACATATGATTTGCAAATAATTTCTCCCATTTTGTAGGTTGTCTTTTCGTATTGTTGATGATTTCCTTTGCTGTGCAGAAGTTTTTAGTTTGATGCAGTCCCACTTGTTTCTTTTTGCTTCTGGTGCCTTTGCTTTTCATGTCAAATCCAAAGAATCATTGCCAAGACTACTGTTAAAGAGCTTACTTCCTTTGTTTTGGGTTTTTACTTATATTGTATATTTTTTATTGAAGTATGGAAGGATGCTAATCCATTAAAGAAAAGCAAATAGCATCTTTGAAAACAGCTGCTTCGGTGACAGGTAACGTACAAGAACTGCACCACACCGGGGAGATCATGAGGAAGGGACTGAAAACCCGGCTAAATGAAAGTTCAATCAAATTAACCACCTACGTGGGGCTATAATGGATTTCATTTCCTGCTACTGGCCACATGGAAAGAAAATGCCTCATAAGTCAAGTAGGCAGCATGTTGAAATGTTAGAAAAATGTCATAAGGACCTGGGCTGCAATCATATAGCAATTATATTCTCTGTAGTTCTGATGACATCATGTGTCTTTGTGGTTTACAAAAGCGAAGACAGTTATAATAATTCCATTACGTGTGTACACATTACTCTTTATAAGTTAGAGAATACCTCAGCATCCATTATCTCATTTACTTATATCAGCAGATCAGGGAAGGAGGAGAGGCTGGATTTATTTGCCCCAATTACAGGTGGGGAGACAGAACTTTACAGGATTTAAGTAAACTGCTACTTGTCACAGATTTCCTGAGTTGTAAAACTAAGTCTAAAATGCAAACTTTGACTTCTAGGAGAGTGTTCTTCATCTTTAAAAGAGGAAGCAAATCTCTAGTTTGGGGTAGACAATAGTAATAATAATAACAGCACTAGGGATGAATTCTAGAAGATTAGAAAACTCTAATATTCTAATCCAGAGTGAAGGGTTTTTGTTTGTTTTTTGCATGCCCTGGATTATATAGTGGATTTTTATTGCACCAATTTGGTAAGCTAAAAGTATGTTTTCCAGCATTCCCCAGGCATAGTTCCTACTCAGTATATTTCATCTGGATCATCCATTGACTTGTTTGACTTCGAGGCCGAGTGCATGTTTAGCTCTCGGTTGAAGAGCATCAGCATATTCCGCTGAATGCCTGCAGCACCAGAGCTGAAGGCTTGAAGGTGGTGAATATAGAAGAAAATTTGGGGATAAAAATAGAGTGAGAGTTTTTTCCATTTATATATCTATGTTCATGTCTACTAAAAGTTTAAAACTTTTTTGTCTTTATAAAGCATACAAACATAAGATGTTTGTATTTCATTTGTGTTTGCTTCTGTTACCAACAATCACTTACACTGTCTAATTCAAAAGAGGTACATATGTTTTCTCAATTATGTTTCAAATGTAGTTCTGTTTTTGCTACTCTCTACTGTGTTAATTTGTGCTATAGTTTTTTCTAGATGTGAATTGAAAAATTATTTATTTAAAAAAATTACAGCAATTGGTTCAATCATTTCATTTGAAAGTTTAATTCTAACAGCTCTAAATAAACAGATACATCCACTATTTTTTTACAAAAAAAAAGAGGAGGGGGCTTTTCTAGCAATTTTTAATTATTTGTATTCAATATGAATTTTGAATCAAATTATCAAGTATTATTTAAAAGTCCTCTTTAGATTTTGATTAAAATTTCATTGAATTGATAAATTTCTCTGCAGAAAATTGCTATTGTTATGATGCTTAGTCTTTCATATAGTACAGAGACATATCTTTCCATATGTTTTGTTCTTATTTTATGTATGTTAATGATTTTTTTGGGGGGGGCATTCACCACTAAAGGTTTGCAAACTTCTGTATGTTGCAAAATCTGTTAGCTTTTGTTGTTATTCTATATTTTATCTAAAATATATTTATATATTTAAAATCTATAAGAAAAAGGGTAATCTAAGAGATAATAATTAAGATTCATATCAGAGGATAATACTTGATTAAGTTCCACAGAAAGATGTTCATGCTCCCTAGAAAATATAATTTATACTTAAAAATAATATTTCACCTATATCATGAAAACCAGACAATAATATTTGCAATTAAGAATGAGACCAAACAAGTAATTATTCCTTTGATGGAGATATAATAGTTCTAAATATATTTAGATCAATTTGGTGATAGCTCATAAAGTTAAAGATGGAAAAATAATTTCCAGAAAAACATGCATGTGATTAAAAAGATATAAACACAAGAGAACATCATCGTATTATGATAGAGAATGTCTGACTGTTCATCAACAGGTAAATGGATGAAAAAAATTATAATATACCCCTATAATGTTATATACTACAGGGCAATTTAAGTGAATAAACTATATTTACATATGTCAATAAAGATGAATGTGAAAGAACATAAAACCATTGCAAGATGTTGCAAAGAATGTATATAACATGATAACATTTGAATAGAGCTTAAAGCTCACAAAATAATATAATTCAATGAAAGCAAATATAGAAGGTAAACATAAGCAACCATAAATGGTATTGACAAATGCATAATTAATATGACAAATGCATATTTAGTACTTTTTGAAAAAAGGGGGCAAAAGAATGCAGGAGGAGCACTCAGGGTCTCAATCATACTTATAATGATTCATAATAAAAATTATTTTTTATAATATGATAAAGTGGTTAAATTTTAGCAAAGTTATATCTATATATGTGTTTGTTAAATGTTCTCTTTACAATTAATATTCTTTAAGATCAAACATCTTCAGGTTTGTAGTCAGTCCCAAGGATTACTTAAATTTTGAATAATTTTGTAGGCTTTCTTCTGCAGGTGATTGTTAATTTCTGGGGGAAAAAAATGAGGAAGGTATGCTTTGTGCTAAATCTGAGACAGGATTAAGCAACATTATTTTTGAAATCCAATTCCAAATCTGATTCCATTCATTCAGAAAGATATCTGTATCTACATGTGCCTCTTTCAAATGAGACTATCCTTTTCTAATTAAGAAAATGTGGGTTACTGCCTAACCCACTTCACCAGTAGATACATGCTTGATTTTACATTTACATAATTAATTGGCTGAATCTTCTAACTACTGTTCCCTCACAAAGTTTTGTAACTTCTCAACTCCATCCAAACATATTACTTTTAAAAAACCTAAATATTTTTCCCAGTATAAACTATTTCTCATTATATAAGTTTTAAATAACATTTCAACACAAAATATGCAGTTGAAACAGGAATGTCTAAAGTAATATCTATACAAGTTTTATATTGAAGGTTTTTGTAAAGTGAAAGATCTTTTTGTTATAGGAAGTATTATTTGAAAATATAAGTCTTAATTATATCTATTTTGTAACTTTGTTTTCTTAAATCAAGGTGAATGTTAAATTATTTTTGTTCTGGGATTATATTTTAAAATTTGTTTCTAATTGACTGTACTTTGAAACCACTTTATTGAAGTATGATTAACATGTAAAAAGTTGTGCTTATTTAATGTATACAACTCAAAGAGTTTGGGGTTAGCTTGTGAAGAACCATTACTACCATCAAGTTTATAAACATATCTATCATCTCTCAAAGTTTCCTCCCTACTCTTTTATTACTTATATGTGGTAAGAGCATTTAGCAAATTTTTAGTATACAGTATAGTATTGTTAACTATCCTAGGCCTCTTTATGTAAGTTCTTTTCAGAATGAGAAACTATAGATGTGGCTAGTATCCTTTTTGCATATAATCACTTTGTGGAATGGTCGATGGTTCTAGATTAGAAATTCCCCAGATGTTGTCTACTTCTTCAGACTTCAGCAGAAAGTTAGCCTTCTCCTTAGACAAAGTGGGTACCCAGCAATAAATTCAAGTCTGTTTGGTAAAGATAAAAGGCTTCTCAGGTGGAGGGAAACTGCAACTAAAAGAACAACTTGGGTTGTCCATCAAGATCAGATGCAATGTCTAACAGTTACCTAAATAGAAATATTAACTTAGGTGCACTTTTTTGGAAAGGAGATAAAGAGAGATAATGTTTTCCATACTGAACAGCCTGTGGGTAAATACTTGATTTGTTTCTTTGTAAAATGACAATGTGTTTTACTTTCATTGGCTCAGGAACTCATTTTGCCTTGTTTTGGCCAAATATCTCCCAATTCTGTCCTCAGAAGAGTTAGTTATTTAAAAATGTTTTAAACATCAGGTTTTTTTCAGGTGACTGAAGGAAGTAGGAACATAATAAAATACTAACATTATGATTTCACATTTTTACAGGGTACTCCTTAGGGGTGTGGTTACACAAAATATTCTTCCATAACTCAATGGGAGTTATATGGTAGGTCTTTACGTCAGTGCTTTCTACTATGGGTACATTGTCAGATCTCAAGTGTAGACATTTGTCCATGAGTAGTGACTTAGTGGGCTCCATCCCAACCTTGTCCACAGTATGGAGCCAGTCAGCAAAGGTGAAAGCTTTATTCAGATGTGCCTTGGCTCCTGAAGTCTATGAGCACTAGGCACTCCAGGTGCAGTCACCTTGGCCATGATCCAGTCACTCCCCTGAGGATCCCCCTTGGAGTTGAAGACCTGGTGTCCTTCCATTAGGCCTAAAGGCTCAGACACATAAGACTATTTTTTAAAGTAGCTTAAGGTTCACAGCATAATTGAGAGGAAGGTACAGAGATTTCCCATATACACCCTTTACATACATAACTAATCTCCATTATTAAAATCTTCCACCAAAGCTGTACATTTGCTACAATTGATAAATCTATATTGACCCATCATAATCACCAAGTCCATAGTCCATATCATGGCTTACACGTGGTGTTGTACTTTCTGTTGGTTCAAACAAGTTTATACTGACATGAATTCATCACTATGGTATCATACAGAGTATTTTCACTGCCCACTGCCCTGTGTTCCAGCTAATCAACTCTTTGTTTTCCAATCCAGAAAATGTTTTTTTAGGGTATTAATTATTCTTAAGGTAATATTTGATTAAGGCATGAAGTTTTGGGAAAATCATATAATATTTGTCAAATGAAAGTGTTCTGTAAGTGCTTAAAAATCAATACTTTAATGATACTTAAAATATATATATGAAGAATCATAAGATTAAAGAACAATTACTTGCTGTCTGTTAACATTCTAGCTAGCCTAACATTTTATACCAACCAAGAACATACATACTTTAATATATTCAGAATACATTTCATGCTTTATTATTAAACAATGTAAGTAATATTTAGGATATTTTAGAATATCAAGTATATTATGCATAAATATAGCATCAATTTTTTTTACATGGGAAACAATCTTTGAATATGTAATTATATAACATTGGAGCAATACAATAATTTATTTTAGAGTGGCAGACATTCAGGTCTTCAGCATGCTTAAAACCTCCAAGAAAAGCAGATGAGTAAGAAACTACGGTATATAGGAATACTTGACTTCTTAAATGAGTAACTTAGATCTAAGTAGCTTAGGGTGTTTCTTGATTTAACAGAACAGGAATCTTTCATATACAATTATGTGATTGTGAGAGTCCTCCAGATAGTTTCTCTTGGAATCTATCTTCTTTGTGAATCTGTGTCTCACTCTATTTCTTTTTTTTTTTCTTTTTTACTAGATGCTACAAAAACTTTTTCTTTCCTATAGTGGCTACATAATTTCTTAAATAGCTTTAGAAACCTTCAAGAGAAAAGGAGCTAAATGAATAGATTAATGAGAGGCTGTTTGTGAAATTCTTAGAGCTCCTTCATGGCAGATGTGATAAATTACACACATTATCATTGTGCTGATCATGCAACAAACCATTATTAGAGTTTAATGTAGACTATCTCATTACACAAGCACTACTTGAGTTTGAACATACTTTAGGAGAAAATATAAACTGTTCATGTAATTCCACCTAAATAGGCATGTCTTTAGATTGAGAATAGGCTTACATTTAAAAAATATTAGCCATATTTACCATCAAATGGCTCAGTTATATTTTACTCATGAACAAATAAACCCATAACCTTAGTACATGGAAAATAATTGAACTCTTAAATAGTTCTGTGTTTATAATAACCTAATTATGTAGAAATGTATATATATAACATACTCCTTAAATAAAACTTTTGCTAAAATAACAGCAATTCAGTGAGCTTAAAAACAGATAGGGTACATAATAAGACAGTGGGGAATTTTTATAAGAAATAAATCACATTAATGAGCAATTATGTTTAGTATTAGTATTATATTGTTAATGTTATCTTATGGGTAAAATGGCTTTATTAGTGTTAATAACGTACGGAAAGCCAAGTATATTCAATAGAGAAATTCTAGCTTTTAACTATATTTTAAATACTTAAGTTAACCATTATTCAAAATATCACAGAATAGTTTTTGCTTCTCAAAAATAAAAAAAATCTATAGTGTTAGACCTATTGAATATGAATTTAGAGGCGTAAACACCATGCTAATTTATTACCAGATATACTTACTCCTCCATTATATCTCACGTATGAACACTTGCCATCATCTCCATTGCTCAGCCAAAACTTTAGTCACTTAACTGAAATATTTTTAAAAGCTTTTAACTTGTCTCCTTGCTTCTACTCCTTCCCTCCTATGTTTGTTACCCATAGTCATCAGAAAAAAATGTTCAATATCATAAATAAGACCTGTTACACTCTTGGGAAAAAAAAACAGTCCAATGAATTTTCATTATAAATAGGAAAAAATATTTTGTCCATGGCTTCCAAGGCAAGAATGTATTTGTTTCTGCTGACTTTTCTCCCTCTCCCTCTCACTGCCTCTATCACTTCATTCACTGAACTTACAGTCATTGAAAATTACAGGCTTATTCTGGTCTCAGAATCTTTACCCTTATTGACTTTGGAATGCTCTATCTCCTGTTTTAGTATAGCTGTCTTCACTCATTTCTTAAGTCAGATATATGGTCTTCATTTGCTAAGATTCATTGTTTTGCTAGATTACAATTTAAAGATTTATTTTTATTGTTTTTGACAGAGAGAGGGAGAGGGAGATACAGAGACAGAGAGAGCAGGGAGGGCCCAGAGCAGTCTCCATAGTTGCACATCATTGGTTTTTCCACATAGTTTCATTCCACAGGTGGGCATGGAGCTGCGCAGGGCAGGAACTGGGTCAGGGTTTCATCCCAGTGGGAACCGAACTGGGGGCACTTCCAGTTCAGCATGTGAGTCCACACGGGCCAGGGCCAGTATTTGATCCTCGGTCCCCAGGGCTGCAAAGCGAGTGCTTAACCCACTGAGTCATCCCGGCTTCCCCTAGATTGCAATTTAAATTACAATTTATTTAGAGCTGCTAAGGTCTTTATGGGTCTATAAAAAAAATGTCAGGAGTTTTGACTATATTCTGAGATAATAGAATTTATTTTCTGTATCTATCATCTATTTATTCTGTCTATCTATCTATCTATCTATCTATCTATCTATCTATCTATCTATATCTACCTATTTTTTACCTATCTCCAAATCTTAAATTAGAACAATGACATAAAACACTCAGATATCCATAAAACTATGTGAAAATAATGGATGTACTAGCAATAGTATTAACAAATAAGAAAATACCAAGAATTAAAATCCATACCTAATAGGTCTAACCAGTTTTGTTCCAAAAGCATAGTATTCCAAAAAATTATGTTTTTAGCCTAGAAAAAAACAAATAAAATAACAAAAAACAGTTTTTCTTTTCATCATGTTATTATTAGCTGGCCTTTATATTTTTTTGCAGTTTCTATTTTATAAGAAAACAGATGTGTCTGAACAGGTGTAAGTGGGTGGATTTGGAAACCTATAAACATTGAAAGCTTTTTTATCCCTTTTTAAAAAAGGGTAGAGAAGGAAAGAAATTATAGTGCCCATATCTTTTAAAAGTCTTTTTGGCACCTGCTTTTACATTCTGCTATTTTCATTTTTCTTCCCTTAAGCTAGGTGACCAAATAAGTAATAATGAAATGCAATTTACTTTTATTTTCTTCTTCAGAATTGAACTACCCCAGAGGGAAAATACCCAGTTGTCCAGTGGTCTGTGTAATAACCTCACACTACCTATCCCATCTGTCCTTTCATTTCCATTCCCCTGTTCTAGTTCAATCACTGATTGTCTCATTTTTTTCTCCTTTGTGAAGAAGATTTCTAAGTGAACTTCATAAGTAGATTTTTTTCTTCCTCACTAGAGTGTCTTATAAAATATGTCTTTAAAATAGTGCTTTAAACTGGAGATTTAATCAGGGTAGGTAGGATAAAACAAACCCCGGACCCAAAATCAGGAGACGTATCTTGAAACTACTGCTTACATTTACAAACCGCTTTACCCTTTCAGGTTATTCATCTTTTCTGAGAATCAGTATCCTCAACTTTACAATCTTATTCTGAGACATATTGAACAGATTAAAGTTTATATATGTAAAATTTCTTCAAATGATGCCTGATATTAAACACTATAAAAGTGCTGTTTAATGTTTCTCCCCTAAGCAAAATCATAAATGGCTTTTCTTTACCAAGAAAATCAATTCCAAATGTCTACAATGATATTCAAATATTGCCAACAATTGGCAATAACATATTCATTCAGTGTGATTGCCTCTACGTATTCTGTCCTTTAGGAATTCGGACCTGGTTTCTGCATGTGCCTTACATTCTCATCCTTTATATAATTTCTTGCAGAGTTGCTTCTATTTGGAACATCCTTCTCCATCCTTCTCTACTAATTGGAATGTTACTCATTTACCTCTTCCAGAACCTATTGTGAAAAACTTTTCAGCTGTCATGAGGCAATATGTTATTACCTATAAAATAGTTTATATTTCTATGTCATCAGACACCACACAGTTAAACAGTCAATGACGCTCAAGCCTGCATCAGAGGACATTTCCCTCTTCATTATAACCAAGCAACGGGTTCTCTGAAGGCAAAGACCATGTCTTGAGCGCAATTTTCTTCCATAATATGCTGTACCCAAGTGGATAGAACATAGTGGATATCTTGATACTTAGTTGCTGAGTTTGATAAAGACAAAAATTCTCATAGATGTGTAGAAGTGTGCATGTGTGTTAGTGTGGCTGCTATGTGTGTCTTTACATGCATAAGGGTTTTGAAGATACTGTTATGCACTGTTATAAACAGTGATATTAATGAGCTGCTCAGAAAACTCATCTATCCATTAATTCTACATACTCAAATAATTACAGAGTACTTAATTTGTATAAGGAGCTTCTTAAGACATCAAGGACACAGCTGTTAGAAAAAGTCTCTACCATCATGACACATTCTAGAGAGGGAGTTGGAGAATAAAAAGTAGCAAATAAGTACAAACTGTGATGTTAGGGTGTGATAACAATTATAAAGAAAGTAAAATGGTCGGGGAAGCCGGGATGGCTCAGTGGGTTAAGTGCTCACTTTGCAGTGCCAGGGATGGAGGATCGAATCCTGGCCCCTGCCCATGCGAACCCATGTGCTAAACTGGGGAGTTCCCCCAGTTCAGTTCTCTCTCTGCGTCTGTATCTCTCTCTCTCTCTCTCTCTCTCTCTCTCTCTCTCTCTCTCTCTCTCTCTCTCT